>RJWT010000089.1:0-16696 GCA_004365215.1 Cuniculus paca
GCTGAGCTATATCCCCAGCCTCATCTTTCTACTCCCACTTGCCAGGGGAGAACATCTGCAGGTCCATGTGTATGGGGACAGGGGTGCCCATAGAAAACAACATACGCTGCAAACCAGCAACTGGAAAGATAATGAATGGCCCCTAAACATGTAATTCAGTATTATGGTCCTGCCACCTGGGCAGAGGATGGGTCCTGGTGCTATAGCACTCTCATTTATTTATATGCTAAACCACATACTATATCTAATGAAACTGCCAAAGCTCTTAACTTATTAGTCAAACAAAAGACCAAAATGCACACCGCTATCTATCAAAATCACTTTGTCTTAGATTATCTGCTTGTTTCTTCCTGGGAAAAAGGACACAGCTTCACAGACTACCATGAACAACTGATTAAGTGTGTTTGAAGCAAAGGGAAGTAGTATGAGGAGTATTAATGTCAATTTGTCTTTTACTGAATCATTTTTCTATTTTAAGTCACATTTTTAAATTTTTATTTTATGAAAAAATAAAACAAATTTTCATAACCAACTAAGGGAAAAACAGTAGTTATTATGTTGTATGAATAGTCCTCATATTATTATACATTGTAGATGTATTATTTGTGTGTTAAATTTTCTAGCATCTGTTTCTGAATTTCCCTGGAAGCTTCCCCAACACTAAAGTAACTTTTGTCAAATATTAACTGTGAATCGTTAATCACAACCAATACAAAAGCTCTGTGGCTCTGTATCTGTTGTTAATGTAACCATTTCCATTACTGTTAGTGCATATCCAATACCCTGAGCCTCCTTACCACCCTCCACCCCACCACTTGGGCCACCAGTACCCCTACTTGAAATATTCCCCACAATTCAAAAACAAATGACTAAGCTTGGACAGGAAGAGGTCCCTAATACTCCCCAGAATCCAGTTTCTGGCTGATTCTGGGGCTTCTTGTGTAACTGTAAGGCCCCATTTAGATTTCATGACAGTAGTACCATACTCTTAAGTGATACAGCTTTTTTTAAATGTATTTTTCAAATACTTTTCAAGAATATCCTTATGATTCTCAGACTTTTGCTCTTCATATAAGTCTTAAATCTGACTTGCAAGCTAGGCATGGTGGCACACACCTTTAATTCCAGCACTTTGAAGGCTGGGGAAGGAGGATTGCTGCAAGTTCCAGGCCAGCCTAGGCTTTGTAGTGAGTTCAAAGTCTACTGGAATAGGGAGACCTTGTCTCAAAAAACAAAAATGAAACAAAACAAAAAAAAACTTGCTAAATTTAGTTACCACTGTGTTATTTTTGCAGTGAAATGGGCTAATATAATCCAGGCTCTTGTGTACAACAAGGAAAGAATTGCCAAGTGTACATCCAATAGTAAGAAGCAAGCAACTACATTTATTGAAAACCATGGAAAGTTGTGCTCACAGCAAGTCTGTACCAACAAAAGACATAGCACAAACAAAGAATGGTGCCAGGGTGACAGAAAAGCACTGCACAAAGGTCAAAGCACACAAAAGCAGCAAGAACAACAGAACAAATAAAAGCATGGCTAAATCAGGTTTACAGTGAGTGCAGCCTGTTTGTGTATGGACTGACCATCCCAAGCATTACTGAGGCAGGTGCCATTTCAACCAGTTGATTCTTGTACTGGAAAAATTTGATAAAATTGTCATTTTTATATGTTCTGTTACATTATCTTATAAAAACCCAAAAATGCGCAAATTTTGGTCATCCTGTATTTAAATAATTGGTCTGGTAAGTGATTAAAGGCCAGGAACCTCAACTTAGGTGGCTCTCCCTGAATCTCCAGGTGTGATTGACAGGAATGATTGTCAGGAATGATGACTCAGAGAGCTGAGTCATTTTAATGGCTCTCAACGTTCATATTTGTCCCAGAATTTGCTTTGATCTTATTTATATTTATGACATGTAGGGCATACTTATGAACTTGTAGTAAGGTGAGAGTAGGATAAAGGTGACTGAAAGGTCAGGATAGGAGATCCAACATGCATGTGCTCTTGCCTAGAGCATCAGAGACCTTGTGGGCTTTTATTTTCACCCTTTTTAGGATAATGGAAGCAGGAATAACTGTAGGTTATTCTTTAGAACTAAATGGACAGAAGGGAAAGACTTCCTCATATCCATTGTTTCTAACTGTACTATTATGGCTTATATTTAGATGTCCCCTGAGGCCTCATCCACTCATAGGTGGAGATTTTGAGGGTGGCTGAATCATGGGTGTGTGGATTAAGGGTATGTGATAACTTGTTTATTATCCTGGGTGTGGGTAGCACCAACCAATACTCTCACAGCCTGAATGGAATAGAAAGAAAGGAAAGGCTTGCTGCTCAATGTTTCCTGCCTGCCCTACCACAGACTTTCTCCTTTGCCATGCCACCCACCTTGGAGCCGGCCAAATATGGACTGAACCCTCTATAAACTGTGAGCTGTAGTAAACACTTCATCCTTTAACTTTTAGGTATTGGGTATTTTGTTTCAGCATTGAGAAAGTAACTAAGACAGATTTTGGAACCATAAGTGGAGTTATTTTTGTGATACTGCCTGACTGCATGATTCAGGAAGCCTTTGGAACCAGCTTGTGAGAAGAGTTTGGAAAGGTTTTGAAATGCTGACTGAAGAAGCATCCTGGAATTCTATAAGCTGAGCTTGATAGGAGATTCTGGTGAGAGCTCAGAAGACCATTATGTTGGTAGAAATGCAGCCAGTAAAGACCAGGCTTGGGAGGTTTCAGTTGGAAACAAGGATTGTATTGGCAGCTGGACTCCAGCCCATGGGTGTTATGTTCTGGCAGAAATTCTGTCTGCATATTGGTTGTGTCTAGAGGCTTTGCAGGACACTGAGATTAAGCACAATAGGAGACAATCTGGCAGGAGAAATTTCAAGGCAGTCTAATGTTGAAGAAGTGGCATGGCTACTGTTGGAGGCTGTTAGCCAGATCTATTTTTGAATCAAGAGCAAAGAACCCAGCAGAACAATATAAAAAGTTTTGAGTTTGGCCAGAAAGAAAGCTCCAGTCAAGTTGCAGTCTGCAAAGATGGAACAGAGGAGAACTTGGCTGCTGAAAAGATTAACAATAAAAAGCTAATATTTCAAAATAGGACAATAAAAAAGATAGCCTGATGCAACACAGGAGTCAGAAGAACTCCACACTTTGCAGCCTCAAAATTTCAAAGGTGAAAGACTTTGCTTTGGGAAGACAGCCCCAGAGTGACATGTCCCAGAATGGCAGCAACTTACAGAATTTGTTCCTTGGTATTGAGTTCACAGTGCTCAGCCATCCAGGTACTCTACCCCTACAGCCAAGAGAGAAGAAAGCCTGGCTACTGCTCAAGCTGGTGGCAGATCTAGGCATTATCCATATGGTGCCAATTTTATGAGTATTCAGATTGTAAGAGTTGTTGGGTCAGGAAGGCTTCCAGCCAGATTTCAGAAGATGGTCTGGGAAGCCAGGTAGTATGCCCCCTGAGAGGGCAGTGTGTGAAGCTATGAGTGTGAAGCCAAAAGTGCAGTGGAGACCCCAGAAAGTTGACAAAGTCAGGAACATGGATCATCTAAGGAAAGTTGCAAGGAATAAAAAAAGCCAGCCCAAGAAAGAAGCCCTGAAGGTTACAACCACCAGCAGTATCATAGAGGTGGAGCCACCTGAGCCCATTGGAGTTCACATTTGTTATGATTGCCCCAGGTGCTGGACCCAAAACTAGGTGATTTGATGTTTGCCCTGCTGGATTTTGGTCTTCTTTGTTTGGTCCTATTCCTTTTATTTGTACCTTTTGGAATAGGATTGTATGTTGGAAGTGTTTAACTTTCTTTTTGTTTTTATAGGGGCTTGCAGCTAAGAATTTGTCTGAAATCTCAGAGGAGAATTTGGTCTGGCACTTTTCAGCAATGCTGAAACAGTTAGGATTTTGGTAACTCTTAGAGATGGACTAAATGCATTTTGCATAAAGGGATGTGCATGAGTCTTTGGGGGCCAGGAATGGAATGTTATGGCTTATATCACCTATGTTTCCCCCAGCCTCATGCATTCATAGGTGGGTCTTTGGGAAGTGGGTAGATCATGGGTATGTAATACTGGGTTAAGGGTATGATAACTTGATTAGTCCACTAATTAGCATAGTTCTGGGTGTGGATAATAGAAAGACCCACTTTGAGTGTGGGTGTCACCAACCAATAGGCTTGTAGCCTGAATGGAATAAAAAGAAAAGGAAGGCTTGCTGCTTAATGCTTTCTGCTTGCCTTGTCATGGACTGTTTATCCTCTGCCAAGCCCCTGTGTGTGTTTCCTTGTCATGGAGCCAACTGTGTATACACTGAAATATCTACAAACTGTGATCTGAAATAAACTTCTCTTACTATAACTTGTAAGTATCTGGTATTTTGTCCCAGCAATGAGAAATTAACTAAGATACATTGCTACTGGAATAATAGGATTACATTAAATCTATAGATCAATTGGAAATGAATAACATCTTTATCATACTGAGTCTTTTTATCCATAAACATTTCTCTCTTTTTTTGCAGCACTGGGGATCAAACTCACAACCTCACACTTGCCAGGAAGGTGATTAGGCTGCTGAGCTAAATCCCCAGCCCTTTTCTTTTTGAGACAGGGTCTCACTATGCCATTCAGGCTGGCCTTGAGCTCACTTTGTAGCCCAGGCTGGTCTTGAACTCACAACGATCCTCCTGTCTCAGCCTCCCGAGTGCTGGGGTTACAGGCGTGCACCACCAGGCCCAGCCATAAACATTAAGCCACTTTCAGCATGTATAATATAAAATTTTCTTCATGAACTTGTCTTTGGTTGGATATTTTTATGTATCTTTGCTTTTATTAGCTATTGTATTTGGTATTTTTTACTTCTTTACATTTTCTAATTGCTTAATTCAACTACATAAAAATACAATTGAAATTTTTGTTTTTGTTTGTGTTATGGTTTGTATATAGATGGCCCCCCACAAGCCTCATGTAGTGATGGAAGTGGGCTGTTTGTGACTGACTCCTTGTCTAGTGCTGGGATTGGCAGTGTGAGTTCTGCACCCACCCAGGGGTGGAGCCAACATACAATGTAAGGTCAGAAAGGAGACACGTTTTCCTCTTTTGCGCATGTAGTTCGTGCCTGCCGCTTGCAGCCACCATGAATGGCTGCCTCTCAGCCACACCACTCTGCCTTGGAACCAGATGAGTATGGACTGAAACCCCCAAAACTGTAAGCTAAATAAACCTCTCCTTCCTTCACTTTGGGCATCAGGTATTTTGTCTCAACAATGAGAGAAAAAGTAATCAAGACAGAATTTGGTACCAGGAGTGGGGTCATTGCTGTGACTGTACCTGACCATGTGGTTCAAGAGCCTTTGGGAATGGCTTGTGAGGAGAGTTTGGAAAGGTTTGGAGATGTCGCCTGAAAGAAAAGCCCTGGAACAGCTTAGGCTGTTCTGTAGAGGAGATTCTGGTCAGAGCTCAGGAGACCAGAAGGCTGATAGAGAGCCTGCCAGTAAAGACCAGGTTCAGGAGGTTTCTGCTGGGAAGAAGGACTGCATTGGCTGTTGGACTCCACACAATGTGTGCTATGGTTTGGCAGAAAGTTTGTCTGCATTTTGTTAATGTCCAGAGACTGCCTGAGACTGAGATTAAGGGTGGTGGCCTGATTAATCTGGCAAAAGAAATTTCAAGGCAGTCAAATGTTGAGGCAGTGGCATGGCTATTATTGGCAGCTTTTAACCAGATTTATATTGGAAATCAAGAGCAAAGAGTGCTGCACATTGATTTAAAATGTTGAGTTTGGTCGGAAAGCTGTGAACTGTAAAGATAGAGCTGAAACCTTGATTGCTGAAAAGGAACAGAATAAAAAAGATGGCCTGCGGGCATCACAGGAGGAAGCAGCAGGTCTTCACCCTTTGCAGCCTCAAAGATACAAAAGTAAAAGACCTTACCCAGGGGAGAAATTTGCAGAGTGCCACATTCCAGAATGGCGGCAGAGGCCCCAAGAGGTTCCAGAATGGTGGTGACATAGAGAATCTGTTCCTCCCAATCAGGTTCCAAGTGCCCAGCAATCCAGGCACTTGACCTCTATGACCAAGAAAGGGGAAAGCCTGGCTACTGCTCCAGCTGGCAGCAGACCTTGGCAGCATCCACGTAGTGCTGGTTTTAGGTGCATGGAGAATGCATGTGTTCTGAGATTAAAGAGGCTTCTACCCTGATTTCAGAAGACCTGGAAGCCAAGCAGTCCGCCCCTGAGAAGGCAATGTGTGATGCTGTGAATATGAAGCCAGACTGGAGACCTCAGAAGTTTAGAAAAGCCAGGAGTGTGGATCGTCTAAGGAAAGCTACAAAGATTGAGCAGAGTGGGCCTAAGAGAAAAGCTGTGGGAGTTAAAACCCCTACAAGTGCTGTGGGGGTGAAACCACACAAGTCCTTTGGAGTTCACAATTTGCCACAGGTTGCTTCAGATGCTGGACAGACAGCTACCAGACTTAATATTTACCCTGCTGGATTTTGAACTTGTTTTGGTTCCAATGCTTTGTACCCTGTTTGTAACTTTTGGCATGGTAATGTCTGTCTTGTGCCTTTGTGTGTTGGAAGTGTTTAACTTTGTTTTCATTTGTACAGGGACTTGCAGCTAAGAGTTTGCCTTCCATCTCAGAGGAGGCTTGGGACTTGGACTTTTCAGCAATGCAGAAACTCTTAGAACTCTGGCAACTCTTGGGAATGGATTAAATGTCTTTTATATAAAGGATGTACATGAGTCTTTGGGGGGCCAGGGTAGAATGTTATGGTTTGTATATAGATGGGCCCCACAAGCCTCATGTACTGATGGAAGTGGGCTGAATCTAGTGTTTGAATCTAATGCTGGGATTGGCGGTGTGAGTTCTGCACCTACCCAGAGGTGAAGCCAACATACAATGTAAGGTCGGAAAGGGAACATGTTTTCCTCTTTTGCGGGCACGTTTTGCGCTTGCTGCTTGCAGCTGCCATGAACAGTTGCCCCTCAGCCACACCACTCTGCCTTGGAACCAGCTGAGTATGGACTGAAACCCTCAAAACTGTAAGCTAAATAAACCTCTCCTTCCTTCACTTTGGGCGTCAGGTATTTTGTCTCAACAACGAGAGAAAAAGTAACCAAGACAGTTTATTTTGAGACAGGGTCTCACTTTGTGGTACAGGCTGACCTTGAACTCATTATGTAGCCCAGGCAATCCTCTTGCCTTAGCCTCGAGTGCTCGGATTACAGATATGTGCCAGAATGCCCAGCTACAACTGAATTTTATACATTGATCTAATATCCAGACTTGTTAAACTCTTGCTAATTTTTCTAAAGAGTTAAAGTTTTCTATAGAAATAATATCAGAAACTATGAAAAATAAGTTTTGGTTTATTTAGTTTAGTTGGTTTTTTCCTTTTCAAATCTTCCACTATTAATTTGGGTGTCTGTTGGCTACTGAACCACTAACACTAAAAGTGGTTGGCACCCAGAAGTTGCTCAGTGAAGAGTCTAGTGACTTTGTAATTTATTTATTTGGTACATGGGATCAAACTCATGACCTCACACTTGCCAGGCAGGCGCTTACACCACTGAGCTAAATCCCTGGCCCCGTGACTTTGTAATTTAAATTATTTCACTTTCCACTCTAGGATTTCTATCTGATTCTTCCAAAAATAATTTGTGTCTACTTTTATTTTGTATTTGATAAGTCATTGTCATCAAACATACTTTTAGATCTTTTAAGTATGATATTCTTTTGCATCTTTAAGTATGGTATTCTTTTAATATATGTTTAAGGGTTGCTTTAAAGTCTTTGTGTGTTAAGCATCTGGGCCCTCTGACATGTAATTTCTACCCAACCTTTCTTCCTGTGTATGAATCAAAATTTTCTATTTCATGTCTCATAATTATTAAAAATTGAACATCTTAAAAATTAAAATGACAAATAATTATCCAGAATTCTCCCAAATCCCCCAAGCTTATTGTATGGGTCAGCTTCCCCATTGCTGGGACAAACTATGTGACATCCACAACTTAAAGAAGAATCTTATTTGGGTCATGGTTTTAGAGGTTTAGTCCACAGGCAACTGGCTCCAAGGCAAAAACATCATCATGGAAGGGCATGGTGTAGCAAAGGTGCTCAGTTCATGATGGCAAGGAAGCAAAGCAGAGGAACAGTGCCAGAGAAGAAAGGGCCAGGGACCAGATAGAATATCCAAAGTCAAAACTCCATGATCCATCCAAACACACATAAAGATGGCTTTATTAATCTCATAGGTGGTTCCTAAGCCAATCAAGTTAAGAGTCCAGCTCAACTATCACATGCCTTGGGCTGGAGATTTAGGTCAGTGGTGCAGTGCCTGGCTGGCAAGTGTGAGGTCCTGAGTTCAATTCCTGGTACCCCCAAAAATTAAAAAAAAATTAAAAAATATATAATTTAATCAAATGTCACATTCCAACCATTGTCAACTTGACATCAAAATACATCTCCTTAAGCCATAATTCCAACTAATGCAATCTAACTATTCCATGTACAATGGAAAACACAATAATCTCTTTCCCGATGCCTCAATAGTTCCAAAATTATTCAAAAGTTCAAGTCCAAAGTCTCCTCTACAACTCGATAAAAGTATTAGCTGTAACTCCTTGAAAATTCAACCCCTGTAAACCTTTGAAAAGCATGTTACATATTTCTGATATACACATGTACAGGGTAAACATTCCCATTCCAAAAAGGAGAAATAGGGCAATAGAAGAGGATTAGATCAAAGCAAAACTGAAACCCAGTAGGAAAAACGTTAAATCCTGTGTAACTCCATATTTGGCATATTTGGGTGTATGGTAATAAGATGTGAGTTCTAAAGGGCTTAGGTAAGCTGGTTGTGGTGGGGCACTCCTGTAATCCCAGCACTGGGAGGTTGAGGCAGGAGGATCATTGTGAGTTCAAGACCAGCCTGGGTTACAACATGAGCTCAAGGCCAGCCTGAACTGCATAGCAAGACTCTGTATCCAAAAAGATAGACAGACAGACAGACAGACAGACAGACAGACAGAGGCTTAGGTAGTCCCACATGTATGGCCTCTCTCTTGGGCTGGCTCCCCTCACTGCCTGTAGCCTTCCTTGGCAGACATCCCAAGCTTCTGGAATTTCTGACTTCCTAAGGTCTCTACTGCACTGTCAGCTTTATTCCCATGGCTGCACAGTCCACCCTCTTACAAGCACATTGCCTAGACTTTTGGGCCTTCCATTCAAATCTTGGTGGAAGCCTCCCTCATCCCACAACTCTTGGATTCTGCATGCCTAAAAAACAGCATCACGTGGACAATGCCGAAGTCTGCTCCCAGCATGAGCAGTAGCTGGACCCCTTGGACCATGCTTCAGGTAACTTCTAAGTGCCTTGATGACTGTGCATAGTGAAAGCAATCCCAGGGATAAATTTGCTAGGAAGCTCTATCTAGTCTAGGGACCAGGGTCTATTTTCTCAAAGGCAAGGTTTATATTTTTTGCACCATTGAACCTGGAATGTGTGAGGTCTTGCTAATTTCTGAGATGCCTCCAGGCATCTTACTTCTCCTCATTCAAAATATGTTGTTTGTTTTTAACGACACTAATCTCTTCAGCAATCACAACTTCTTTGCCTCCAACTTTTCAAGTGATTCCTTTCATGTCAAAATAGAAGTCTTTCAAATACTTCTCTCATGTTTCACTACCAATTCTCACTATCCATCTGGCTAAAAGCAGCCAGCAGTGATCAGGCCACAGTCTGAATGCTGAGCTGCTCTGAGATTTCCTCCATTTTAGTCACTTTCCTCACTACTGGCACAAAATTCTCAACACCAGCAATTTAAAGGAGAAGAGGTTTATTTTGGCTTATGCTTTAGAAGATTCAGTCCTTGTGTGGTAGCTGGCATGGTGCAAGGGCCTGGCTAGAGGAAATCCGCTTGCCTAATGAAGAACAGGAAGTAGAGAGTGAAGCATGGAAAGGAGATACAGAGTTCCAGGTCATAGCCCAGTGATGTACCTCTTCTGGCCAAGCCCCATGTTCCACAAGCCCCACTTGTATGTAAGGGCCTTGGGAGACGTCCCATTTCTAAACTATAACATTCCCCTGATCAATTAGCCTACCACCTTTAAACTCAGGTTCTTAGGACATGGACAACATGCGCACTTTTTTTTTTTTTTGCTAGACTGTAACATGCATTACCTGTAATCTGTTTCTCAATACGGTCATCATTCCAATCTGCAATCTTATGAGGCTTTACTGTCCACATTCCTGTCAGTATTCTGGTCGCATGAGCTCCCAACCGGAATCGGCCATGCTTTACTAATCCCCTAGGTGGCTCTCAAGCCAATCCAGTTGACAATCCAGCTTAACCATTGCTTGTTTTTATTTACCTGTTTATGAGTTGGTAGGATTATTCTGTTGAAGTCCATTTCTTTCAGTGTGGAAACTCCTCAGTGACGTTGCTCCTCAGTGACAGCAGCCATGCAGTCACCCTGGGGTGATAGTGGTCCTAACATGCTCATTATTTCTTTTCCTGATCTCTCCATTTAACTCTCTGCCTCCTTTGGTATCACACCCAGCTGTTAGCAACTGCTAATTGCAAGCTAATTGCTCTATTATTCTGACAACACCCTGAGACATAAATTGCTGCACAGTCTAGTCCTTTGCAGAGAGAGTTTTTTTTAGTTCAGTCTTCAGGTATGTTCTGATCCCTCTACGGCTCTTATCCACCACTTTCTGATTCTCACTGGTAAACTAGCTCATCTGCAGTTCAGCTTGTTGCTCTTAGGAAGCTACCAGCCTCTTCTTATTTGCTTATCATCCAAATGTCCACGGTTTTCAAGAGCACCTCTAGGTTTGAATTTTCCCCGTCTCTGTTCCAGACAAAGTCAGTTCCTCTAGGAACAGCCTCTGACTTCTTTGTTCTTATGGATTACCCTCTTTCCCCACAGAGGAAATGTGTACACATCCCATAGGAATGTTCTGGTGAGGAGGATGGGCAGATATCCCAGCTGCAACATACATGCTCCAAGATTCATAATTACAGGGTTCCTGCCCCAAAGTACAAACCCTATTGTCTGGCCTTTATCGAATAGTGTGTGGGGAACTGGTGCATGGGAAATTGGCATTAATACAGATGTTCTGTGAGTATTCCATGAGAAATATGTTACCTGTGTTTCTAGCAGTAAAACACCAGCCCAAAAAAAAAAAAGTGTCAATATACTATATATCTTGGAAACTCATCAGTTTTGTCCTCAGCAACAAATATATAAGCATTGGAAATCTCATCTGAAGATAATCAATAGCTACTAAACAGTCATTTTTCTGTTAACAAAAGTAATCGGACTTGTTACAAACCATCACAAAGAAACGGGAATGAATTATGTAGAAGTCCTCTGGCATTCCACCCCCAAAGGCAAGCAGTTTTACACTCATTACCCTCTTCCTCTTGAGGGGATGCTAGACGTAGAAATAACATTCTCAGTTTTGTTAAAGTTCGGCAACAGTGTAGTGTGGCAGGGACGAGGCGGATAACAGGGAAAGTGGAGGAAACCCAGGCAAGAACTGAGTGGGCAGGATACGTTGGGAAAGGGAGGGACTACAAAAAGCTAGAAACCAAACCCAGCGACACCATCACACTCTTCGAACTGCTTCCAAACCGACCTTCTCCTTAGTCTCCTACTCAATGAGTGGTATCACTCAGTCTCAGAGACCAGAGTCCTAGAGGTCACCTGTCACCCAGATCCAGATTGGCACATTCCTAAAATGTTTGTTCATAACCGAAACCTGATGTGGTAATGAGGACAAAGTGACCTCAAAGTTTTGGTTCCCTTGGAAGTTGACTTGGATGGAGAGCAGGGTTCCGTTTAGGGAGGGTTTGCAGGAGCAGCACCTGCGCGAGGGACAGGAGGAGCGCGCTGGCAGACACAGGGAGGCTCAGGCCCAGCGTGGGTGAGGTTACCAATCTGAACAGTGCTTGCCTTTGTACTTAATAAGCCAGGCAACCTTAGCATACTAAACAGGAGATAAAATTTTTGGCCCCAGGCTTTTCCGTATTTTGAAAACTCGTGGCCTTTCTGTCTGACATGATTATCGCCTCCCAAAGGAGTCTTAGTAGCGGGCAGACAATAAACTCGAAATCTAAGTAAAAAAAAAAAAAAAAATCCGACCAAACAAATCACCTGGTAGTCTCCAGGTAATTCGCGTATCTCAAAGTGTGTTATTTAAAACAAACTAAGTCTTTACCTTAAGAGGACTACCTTCAAATTAACAACTCTATTTTAACTGGGTAAGAGGAGACATACATCTATAGTCTACATAGATGAGCCTGCTTGTCTGTTTGTCTGTCTGTCTGTCTGTCTGTCTGTCTATCGCGTTCGGGGTCCTCCTAATGCTTCCACCAAGGACCGCTTACCGCGCAACAGCATCATAAAGTTGAAGATCCGGCCGGAAACAAAGCGGTGCAGCCCCAGCCCACCCGCGCCTCGCACATGCGCTCGCACACGTAGGCGGGAGCCGCGGGCGGCCCGGGCGCCCAGCACACGCTGCTGCCACGCGCGGGCCGCAGCCCGGGGGCAGGGGGTGGGGGCGCCGGGCGTGGGCCGCGGGCGGGGTCGGCGCTGGGGAGCTGCGCCCGAGCACGTACCGGGGCGGGGCAGGGGGCGGCGCCGGGCGCGCGGGCGGGGCCGGGGAGCTCCCCGCCGCTCGGGTTTCCGCATCTTCTGCTCGCACAGGGCCGGCCGAGCAGCAGGGGAAAGCGTCCTCCCCGCGGTTTGCGGGTCCGGCCGCAGCCGCTCTCAGGCACCTGTTTTTCTCTCCGTCCCGGAATGGAGCCAAGACATGGAATAAAGGAAATTAAACGGTGTACGGAGATCGGGTGTCTGGGCAGCGTCTTGGATAAAAATCCTCCATTACGGGTAAGAACAAAACTTTTGTGCAGACCTCTGAAAGGCGCGCACCCAACAGCTCTAGAAGGTGTGCATAGGCAGGTTTGAGGCGAGGCGTAGCGTTTATGTCACGGGGAGAGCATGTCCGTCACCTTCTACACGACTGCACCGGTTCTCTGTGAAATGATACGGGGACAACAGGTTCGGCGCTATTTAAAGGGAAGAAATCTAAGCAAAGTGGTTAAAGGCGGAGTTAAAATAATGACACCCCCCCCGAAATTTTTTTTTTTTTACTTTTTTGTTGTTTTGTTTCCGGCTAGCAAAGGTTTGCAATGGTTTTATTTAACCAAATTTTAGAGTTTAAAAATCTGTATTCTTCGCAAGTTGTTTTGGACAGAGCTGCATTAAAACGTGAACTTTTAGAATATTTGTTTCTTCAAAGTCAGTAACTATCTTTTAAACCTCTTTCGGGTTTGTTGGAGGAAGTCAGGTTTTGAAAAGGAGATTGTAACGTTATACAAACTGAAACATTTACTATGCTACTGAAGTCTAACAGCTCAGAGAGCCATTGGTACATTCAGAGCCTTTTATAGTTTGGGTCCCTCGCACGCGCTACCGCCTTTACCTGGGCGTTAATGCCTCCGTAATTAGCGATCAGAATCCCTAGTTCAAACTGAAAACCCACTAACCAGCCCTCCAAAAAACTTAACGCCTTGCCGTTTGTGCCTTGCCACTTGTCTTAGGATATCTCCTCAATGTCCTGTGTAGTCTCGCTACTTTCAAGTGACACTGGTCCTCAGTTTTGTCACTTCCATTGCTCTTACTTGCTGAAGAGGAAACAATGGGGAAACCAAGGTTTACTGGAGTAGTTTGTGCTGCATTATGGGACTTTGGACTCACTGATGGCCAGCTCAAAAGCTCAGGCACCTCTCCAAGACTTTCAAATGTACAAAATGAAACACAAAACTAATTCATGGGGAAGGGATGTTGACGTTGTGAGATACTATGCAAAATGCTTAGCAGTCTTGTATGTACTACTGAACCATGTCAGGCTTTTTAACGTTTAATCTGTGAACACTATCTCCCAGTGGTAGTCTCTCTCAGTAACTATTTTCAGTTCTAAGTTTAACAGTTGCTTTGAACAAATGAACAAAATATACTAAACATCTTTGCTACACTTTCTGTAGGGTGAAAGTAATACTAGTCATTCATTCATTCGTAGCAGCATCAGGGAAGAGGGAAATTAAGCATACACTGGGAAAAAGCGCAGTACGGAGAGAGAGCACAGCTATTACAGAATTACAGGGCAGCATTACACTCCTGCGCTAAAGGCATAATTATATATTTGTCGTGGTGCTGGGAAGAAGTCTGGAATAGCTGTAAGTACTCAGACGACTTGTTTTGAGTGATAGAGCAGTTGGTACTTGTTTTGTCCCTGATGTTCTGTCCTGCAATAATATGTCACTGCTCTCCTTAAGTCGTTTCCCAGATTCCTGGCTATTACATAATCAGGTCATTCACTAACATTTGAAAATTATATACAAACTTCTAGTTTTCAACTGAAGCTAATTTGCTAAATAAGCATTTTTATTTTGCAACCCAGTACTATCAAGCAACTACTTTATTCTGTAAACGTCACGTCTAGAAGTGTTACTAAATGTGGAAATACTTTGATTTATATTGTGCCCCCCAAAATTTTAGATTGAAAATTTAGTATCGTGTTGTTCCAAAATTTTCAGGTGATCACATGTTCGTCCTAAAACACTCATCCTAAGACATCTGTAGCGTAGCTTACATTGTTCAGGGTCTGTACCTCAACATAACCGAAGGCTGTAATAAAATTTGTCTGGGGCGGGGGTGTGGCTCACTGGTAGACTGCTTGCTAGTGTGTACAAGGCTTTGGGTTTGCTTTCTACACATCACCACCACCACTAGAAAGAAAAAACAAAATGTTGTTACCTCTAAGTGCAGGGATCTAATGTAATTTTTACATTTTTAACTTTTATGTCTTTATATTTAGTGTATGAATTTTTTAGTATATGTGCTGCCAAAGTGAGCACTGATATTTTTAAAATGAGAATGCAAAATAGTTATCTTTAAAAAAAAAAACATGAGAAATAGAATAACGCTAATTTCTTTTTAAAAACATAGTATCAAAACAGAACAGAAAAAAAAAGGCTCATTCTAAGTTTAATGTTAAGTCGGAGGACCTAAATTAAATCTTTGCTCTGCCAATTATTATTTTCAGGGATTGGGCGAAATCATTTCAAGACTAAATTTGTTCATCTGTTAATGGGAACAGATAAGAAATCTTAAAAGGAACTTCTGCCCTTAGGACATTATGTGATTATGTTGTTCATGATTTGCTCCATTCATTCCATTTATACTAAAAATAATCAATTTTTGTTTTATGCTTTAATAAGCTCATAAATTTATAAATGACAAGTATCTTTTCTAAAAACATCCTCTTTACAATGCATATCATGTTTTTACCATTTAACATGACATTTAGGAACAGCATACATTAAGGTGATGGCAGTAAGAGAAATGTAGAAATGTACAACGCGATTTTCATAAAGTACTTAAACCGTTGGGAAACAACTTTATGAGGTGATAGTATTTAAACCATAAAAGCTGATCAAAAGGGGCCTGGTCCACAGAAGATGTTTATTTGATGTAACAAAACAATACAGTTAGTGTTAGACCCAACCACAAAGAGCAAAGGAATGAAAAATTTGTACAATGTACACAGAAAAAACAATGTTTACTATGACAACTATATATTCCTAAAATAATGCTTCTAAAATTACTCAATTATTTGAAATCTATAGGAAAAAAGGATGTTAATAGCGACAAAGTGCATAAAACCAAACATTGTATTTTGAGCAAATAAACATACTAGGCGAGTTTACTAACAATGCATGATTTTTTGTTTACAGTCTGCTCAAAATATATACCAACAGGATGGGCAGGACATTGAGGTTTAATATCAATTACACAATTATTAGCATAAACTTGCACAACTACATAGGGTACTGTTTTGTTTTTAAGCTGGCAAAGTAACTACAGAAACATCAAATGATTTCTCTAAATTGAGAATTTTATCCAAATAAATGCCATTTACCTTCCAGATATATGCATATCTTTCTATATACTGTAAATGGCTTTCCATTTAAATAATAAACCACACGGCATTTAAGAATCATTATAAGATTAACAATGTCATGTTCTAGGTTTAACAATTTCATAGGCCAAAAAAAATTCCCTCTTAAAAACTAGTTTTATAAATGCAGAATATATTGCATGAGTAACTGCTGGTACATATTTTTTAAGAAAATATATTGTGCAATTGTGGCTACCATATACTGCTGGCAAAGCATTATTGTCTATGTAAAATGTGAAAAAAAATGAGTAAAAATTTTTTCAACTGCCTATGATCATTGATGAAACGTTACTGCCTTCTTAAAAAATTACATTGGCTTCTTATTAAAAATAATTCAATAAGGGATAAATTCCCTAGCCAAAAATAAATAAATAAAAAGGTGCATTTTTAAATGATGCTACTGCAATATAATGGTTTAAATACCAAAGACCTGTGAAAATGTGCTTTCTGTGATCTCGCATTAAAGAACATATTAAAAAAGAGCATTAATGTAAATTAAGTAGAAAGGGGATCAAAACTGAACTATCCAGGTTGGTGCAGTATTGTAGCCAGGCTTCTAAAATTAGATATAGAAAATATAAATAGACTGCTTTAGGTAATGAGTCACCAGTGTCCAAAGGGGAGGAAAAACAAAAAAAAAAAACAAAAGG
>RJWT010000089.1:16796-97290 GCA_004365215.1 Cuniculus paca
TTTTTTTTTTTTTTTTTTTGAGACACCTAAGTTTTCATTAAATTTACTCAACACCCACTCTCTGCTAGGTACTGGGGAAAATAAAGTAAGTGAACTTCATGAAGGGTTTTTAGAATATGGGGCAAAAACCAGACAGTTATGTCAACAGTAGGTACAATCAAGTGTTACTGGTGCTGTGTCAGAAATGCTTACAGGAAACAATGAAGGCACAGTGTTCTAAATCAACTTTATAAAGTTTCAGCTTTTATTAATAATGACAGCACACAGATATAGACAGAAGAAAATTACTAACAGATGAAAGTTCCATCTTGACATATCGATTCCTGTATTATGGACAGCAGATGAAATGCTTCCATTTTTAATCTTGCTAAGAACCAAAAATCACTCTCACTTGGGAGAAAGCTCCTACACAAAGAAGTATAACATTGTAACTGTCCTTGTGATGTTTCAAGGAGAGAAATAATAAACTAACCAGAGGGTATTAAAATAATTGTCTTTTGTTCCATTCCATTCTGTTCACTAGATTTGCATCCTTTTACACGTTTCCAAGAAAGTGATGTAGTAACTGCACGGTCATCTGGTTGCTGTAGTAATGTTCCCTAGAAAGATTAAAAATTATTTTAAGTTTATAGTATGTTAAATTTTTTTAATTAAAAACTTTGCAATCAGTGTAAGCTTAAAAGCCATACTGCCCTAAGTTGTTATTATTTTTTGAGATAGGGTGTCTCTATGCAGTTCAGGCTGGTCTTGAACTCCCTGTATATATAGCCCAGGCTGGTGATCTCACTGGCTTAGCCTCCCAAGTGCTGGGATTATAGACACGCATGATCATGCCTGGCTCCTAAATTTTTAATTCTTTCTCTTGCCATCCACTATTGCTACAAATACTTTGCAATTATTTTGATCTGAAAATATCAGTGTGAATTATAGCAGCATTACCTTAAAACAGTGTTTCCATTAAAATAAGAAAATAACAAAGAAAGCCAGGCATGGTGGCTCATGCCTGTAATCCCAGCACTCGGGAGGCTGAAACAGGCGGATTGTTGTGAGTTCGAGACCAGCCTGGGCTATAAAGTGAGCTCAAGGCCAGCCTGAACGGCATAGTGAGACCCTGTCTCAAAAAGAGGGCTGGGGATCTAGCTCAGCGGTCTAAGCGCCTGCCCAGCAAGTGCAAGGTCGTGAGTTCAATCCCTGGTGCCACAAAAAAAAAAAAAAAAAAAAAAAAGAAAGAAGAAAATAACAAAGAGAAGAAAATGAGACTGGTGGTGATTCTGAGAATGGAGCAACAGAAGATCTTCACTTTTCCTTCAAAATATACACATACTGTTTGGAATTTTTACACTGTTACGTGTATTTTTAAGAACTAGTATATAGCTGGGGATTTAGCTCAGTGGCCTAAGCGCCTGCCTGGCAAGCACGAGATCATGAGTTCAATCCCTGGTGCCACACACACACAAAAAAGAACTAGTATATACAAAGTAAAAAAAAAAAAAATCCAATGCATAATTGCTGAAAATATAACTTCAACATTTGGAAGAAATAAGAATCTACCTATACATAACTTGAAAATAACATATTACAGTAGAAAAGTGATATATTATTCTTAAACTTACAATTCCTACTGCTTGAAAAAGCGAACCATCATGTTCCATTTTTCGCTTTCTCTGAGCATTCTGCAAAGCTTGTATCTTTGGATTCAGTTCTTCCTCAGGAATGGTATTTCTAGAAAAGAAAAAAAACTCCAGATTAAAATATGGTTGTTTAATTATAATTTTAAAACATAATCAATGAGCTCTTTTCAATGAGATGTGTAACGCTTTAGTTTTCAACATTCAGGGATGTAGCATTAAATACACAAAAGAACTCTCCAAGCCGGGCGTGGTGGCTCACGCCTGTAATCCCAGCACTCGGGAGGCTGAGACAGGCGGATCGTTGTGAGTTCAAGACCAGCCTGGGCTACAAAGTGAGCTCAAGGCCAGCCTGAATGGCATAGTGAGACCCTGTCTCAAAAGCACAAGGGCTGGGGATCTAGCTCAGCGGCCTAAGTGCCTGCCTGGCAAGTGCAAGGTCATGAGTTCAATCCCTGGTGCCGCAAAAAAAAAAAAAAAAAGAAAAGAAAAGAAAAAGAACTCTCCTGAGTACTGCTTTATCACTTTTAAGGAAAAGGTTTTTAAAAAATTTTTTTTCACTAGTGCTTGAGCTCAAACTTATGACATCAGGCATACTGGCCAAACATGTGACCCCTGAACCACATCCCTAGTCCCAAAGCAGAATTTTTTTGAAGAGAAAACTTTCTTACTGTGCTTATCCCTATTTTATAAAACAGAACCAAATGGAACTGACATTACTGAAGGTCAAAAAGAATTAACCAGCATTTCATTCCACAATATAGTGATATTCTTGGGACTGCTGAAACACCCAATTTCACATTTGTATGTTGCTCTCAGTTTACAAAACATTTTATGTCTATTAGTTCATTTTAACACCACTTCAGTTCCTGTGAGAGGTATATCATACCCATTTTACAAACAAGGAACCTGAGGCCTGGCCAGCCAACTTGCTAGACATTTCCCCCCGCATCATCTTCTCTTTGTACTACCTTTGCCCTTGATATTGATCTATATCAAAACTCAGCTGTTTATATTTAAATTAATATTAAATAGTGAATAACTGTGATAAATGGTCAAAATACATCAATTTTGTTATATATTCTGGCTTTTCAAGAACTCCTGATGCCATAATGATCCCTCGTTCTATTTCAGATAGTTGAGAATATCAAGTAAGTGATACATTACTCTTAATTCCTCTCCTACATGTGCTTTTTTTTTTTGTTTTTTTGGCAGTACCAGGGATCGAACTCACAGCCTCACGCTTGCCAGGCAGGTGCTTAGGCTGCTAAGCTAAATCCCCAACCCTTGTCTTTTTTGAGACAGGGTCTCACAATGCTACTTAGGCTGGCCTTGAGCTCACTGTGTAGCCTAAGCTGCTCTTGAACTCAACAATCCTCCTGTCTCAGCCTCCCGAGTGCTGGGATTACAGGTGTGCGCCACCAGGCCTGGCTTAAAAATTTTTATAAAATCTTGTCTATAGGCAGGTAGGTTTTTAGTTTCTCTCTTTATTTTTGTGGCACTGGGGATTAAAACCTGGATCTCATACACACTAGCTCGGTAAAACAGTGTACTACTAAGACAGGTACCCAGCCAAGGTAAATTCTTACATACTTATGAGATGTAGCTCAGTCCGTCATGTAAGTATTATCTTAGTAGTGCCACTTTGAGTGGTTTATCTTTAACCCTTGCTCTAAAGCTGGAAGTCTTTTCATTTAGTGTAACACTTTGATTTTGCAAATTACCTTGAAAGGCATGGTGGGTGAGAGGGCTTTGTATATTTTTAAAGCTCTCTAAAGTGTCTAATGCATGCTATATTCAAATTAATATTGCAAAACTTCTAAAAGTGACCTGATATTAATAAGACACTGATTTTTGACAGGTAAAAATCCAGAGACTAGTTGTTCAGTAAACTGAATTATCTCATCCTTTGCATTTAATACTAAATTGTAAATTATAGGTCATTTGTATTATATCCATTTATCACTCCAACAAGCATTTATTGAAGATTAACTTCACATCAGGTACTAAGCTAAATATTACTATCACTACAGTGGTCAAGACACTCCCATTGCTATAGTGGAGCTCAGGGTCTAAAGTCAGCCAATGACATAGTAATTTGTAAAGCCCTAAGATTAATTTCTTAGGGCAAGGAAAAGGCAGGCCTTTCCCAGCAACTAGGTCAAGGCAGTGATGCAGTGCAGGGGACAAAGACCATGCTCTAGTTTTGGCAGTGTTTCTTTCCTATGTTGTTGATAGCTGGTTCAGTCTAGGCACAGTACAGAAGGATTCATTTTTGTCTCCATAACACTGACTAAAACCTCTCAGCTTCAAATTTAAAATCTCAAATCCTATTATTACAAATTATATATAGAAATTAAACTTAAAAATTGGATTATATCTAAACATTTACTCAGAAATTGCTTCATGCCATAAAAGCAATGTCTTAAGTTTTGCTACAACTTTTGGTATAAGCCTGAGAAAGTCCAGCTAACCTACGATATAGCTAATGCTGTATAAATATGTAATGAAAAATAATAAAAGCAGCTTCACACAACAAAACTTAAAAGAAGGCTTGTCTATAAATACCCATATTCAATACTGAGAATTTAAAACTCATCAGGCTCATTTTACAAAGAACCCTTAAGTTGGAAGGCTTTTTTACAGGTAAGCTCAAGAAGAGTTCCCAGAGATGGGAGCATCTTTTAAGAGTACTGAGGACAACTAGTCTTGCTTAAAGAACTGTAGAAGTATACCTGCGCCAGTTCTTATACATTCACCAGAACTTATAAGCTGGATTTTACTCTTAAAGGTGTTAAAAGGCTCTCCATATTCTTTCTATATTGAGATAGGTGATATGAGTTATTTTAAAGAAACTCAATATAAAGATAATTTAGAGTAATTTTTGAATGCTTGTTTTGAATTCAGATTTTATTAATTTCATATTCCTTGAAGTATATAAGCAGAAACACTGCTGTGTTTAGAAATCATGTAACATTACACATATTTGCTAAAGCATAAGAAAAGAACTATAAAGTTACGTATAAATACCTTTGACTCAAAGTAACAGGAACCACATTAGGACTCCTTGGATGAGATTTTTCTGTCTGTTCTATGACTCCTTTTCCTGCTCTGTTTGGTGAGGCTGTCCGACTCTGAGTATCACTGTATGGTGGTGATGTTGTGGCACGAGTAGTTTCTTTAGGTAGGTGGGTAGGAGATGGAGATACAATGAGTATTTGAATGTCTTCCATACTGTCTTTTGTCACTGTTCCTAATTCCTCAGTGGTGGGGGGCACGGAGGTGTTGGCGGTGGGGGTGGTGATGGCAGGCTCTTGCATTTGAGTCTGCTGGAATACTGCAGTTGTGCTCACACTCTGGGGGCTTGCAGAACTGCTTTCCAGTGGTGACAGCTGATCAAAAGAGCGTAATTGGAAATCATCATCCATTGGGATGTAGGGTGCCAACATCTCCAAGTCCAGGTCATTGTCCTGTAAGGCAACAAATACGTGAATTTTTACAAAAATGGCCACATCTTGTTAAAGAAAAACAAATGAAACACAGTCACTTCAGACTAAACATTAATAAAATTTAATACAAAATAAACAAGATCACGTACCTGAGTTGAAAATGGGTTTTTTGCTTCCGTATCTTCAGCAAAAAGTTTCTCTACCAACTCCAACTTGAATACATTAACCATATCACTATCCACATCAAAACAATATTCACTGGGACTGTTAGGCTGTAAAAGGAATTGAGTATGTTTACTTTTCCCTGAAGAAGCCTCTATTCCTTGTGTTATTTTAGTTACTGTAATTTTCAAACTGTATGTCCCAAAACATACAAAGCCATCTCATTTACTAAACTTTGCCAAAATAATAAATATATGTGTGGTTTTTTTTTTTTTTTTGCGGCACCGGGGATTGAACTCACGACCTTGCGCTTGCCAGGCAGGCGCTTTTAGACCGCTGAGCTAGATCCCCAGCCCTGTGTGTTTTTTTTTTTTTTGTGGGAGGAGATAGGGTCTTACTATGTAGCTCGAGCTGACCTTGAACTCACAGCAATCCTCCTGTTTCAGCCTCCCAAGGGCTGGGATTATAGGCATGCACCACCAGGACCAGCCAAGAATTAATTAATTAATTAATTAATATACACAGGTAAGCAATTTTCTATTGACCTCCCAGTTTTTAAAAAAGTTAAATTTAAGGTCATATCCCTCAAGTTTGATGTACTATATACAGATCGTGCAGAATGAGTATGAAGAGATACAAATTAGTCCATGCCCAAAAAGATGTACTAGAATACTGAATCATCTTCATAAATATAAAATCTCATGAAGATAAAAGGGACCATGTGGTTTTTTCTGAGACGCTTTCCAAAGTGATTCAAGGCACAAATTGCACATCCCAACACGAACACCTGGATTCTAGGTTTTGTGCCTCTGATACAGCCCACCAGAGATCAGGCTTCATGAGTGTGATGAAGCTAAATCTGCTGAATGGGATTCTGTTCCTTAGGTGAAAAAGCACAGACCTATAAACACCATAGAGATGATTTCTCCAAAATATGGAGAATACAAATATAAGCACTTTATTCTAAAAAGCAAACAAAAAAGATTGGTGTAAATTCAAAAGGTTGAAATGCTTCAATTTTGGATAAGTCAATTAAGAACCTAGTTTGTTCCTAGGAGCTAACACATCACTTGTCTCTATGAAGGAAAATGAATTCTAAAAATTAGCATGGTTTTTCAGTATTTCAAATCTCACTATTATATAAAAACCTAGAGAGACCCATAATATCCATAACTTTAAAAAATAAGCTAAAACACTGTTTGCTGTAATCAACTTTACCAGTTTTGGCCAGGCCAGTTTAATATATACACCAATCTTTTTTGTTTGCTTTTTAGAATAAAGTGCTTATATACCCACTCTGTAATTTTTTATAAAATAACAGGTAAGGAGTAGACGTGGGAGATGTAGAAGGGGAAAGAGAATTCAAAAAGTCCTTTGGTAACTTTCACTTCAGAATCATCAAAAGGCAACCACTTCCCCTCATACTCTTTTAAACTTTGCACTACACAGGAAATCTTGTTCTCAAATCCACTCATGTAAATGTGTGTTTTGTCACTGGAATCCTTGTTCCTATCCGCTTTGTGGGTCCCATTAGTACTGCTAATCTCGGAACTTCTACTTTTAGCAAATGCCGTACTAGCAGGCTTATCAGTATTAAGACACTTTGTTGTAGAGTTGATAATCTGCTTTGCTATTTCGTCCTCCAAGAAGTCCAATAGCTTCTACATTTTTTTTGTTCAAAACTTTACTTGGCTGTGTATCTCCACCAACACTGACACTTCATCATCATAACCGATTTTATCATAACCGATTCTCTCTCTCTCTCTCTCTCTTTTGTACTGGGGATGAAACGCACGATCTCGCGCTCGCCAGGCAGGTGCTTATACCGTTGAGCTAAATCCCCAGCCCAATCATCATCATAATTTTCAACTGCACCCCTTGCTTCCTCCTCATTCAGTGGCTCTGGCTTCCCTACTTCACACATCTGGTCAACCACAAAATTCTCCTTGTCTAGTTCTAAGCTGTTGAGGTCGGTAACTAACAGAAGCAGGGTAATGCCCACTAATTGTAATGCCACAGTGCATCACAAATGCAAACAACCCATAGCTGTCATTAGTTGGCTGCATGCTCCACTCTTCCAGTGACAGCTTGAGGGATGTCAGCAAGGGAGTGTTGATCTTGGAAAGTCCACCACCCTAACAATCATACTCCAAAGCCACTAGCAGCAAAGCACTTCAAATGAATGGCATTTTGTCAAACAGAAGACTTTGCTTGGCTTCAGTATAATGACAGCAATTTTCACAGAAATATTTATCTTCTCCTACAATCCTCTCCACTGAAGCAAACTGTGAAATTGCCTGTTTCAAGGTCTTCATTTGTTTTTGGTTCTGGAGAAATTTTAGAACTCTCCTCTACTTTGGAAAGCTCATCTTCTTGTGCTGGCATACTGATATTCTGAAAATCTCTTCTGTTAAACCTTCACATTCCAAGCAACAAGTCCTTAATACCAACTGACCTGAAACAATTTTTCCACTAGTTCAAAACCAATTTGCTTGGCACCTTTGTTTATGGCCTTAACTTCATTAACATCTATAATTTATAGGCTTGCTATTTTCTGGAGACTCAAGTCCACAACCATCAGTTGAACTATTGCTTTCATATTTCCCCAAGTTCTCTTCAGGATCATACTCATTTTCTTTAGGTTGTCCTTTAGATCCTTGGTTTGTTGTTAGTTTTTCCAGACTAAAGAACTTAGAATGCTGGGTTGCTTTGTCACAGCCTTTAATCAATTTATTTTAACTCTTGATTTCTTTTGTGAGGCCTGTGTGCTCTCATTTCCAGAAGCACACTTGTTTATTTCAGGAGGAGTCTCCAGTGCATCCCTAGAAGCTTTTCTTTTTGATTTAGTTTGTCTCTGGTTCTCATCCAATGACTGGTATTCCTTGGAAACTCTGACTTTTTTCTTCATGTTGCCAAATTCAGTGTCACTTTTTCTTTTCCCATTGCCTTTTGGAAGTTTTTCTTTATAATCCTCAAAATTTTTCGTATTGTCCATGTCCATGCTGTTAATTCCACTCATTTCCTCTTTCTGATGAGGTTTTTCTCCTACCTTTGAAGGTAATTCTACCACATTTTTTACTTCTTCTTTTTTTAGGAGTTACATGTTTCTTAAATGTTTCCCGAAATATACTGTAATACTTCTTATGCATCATGCTGTAGATATCCTTCACACATAGGGTTGAGTTCTCTGAGTATGTTAAGCAGCCATCTTGGCTGAGTTACAAGCTCATCACTGTATTTCTTGGGATTTAAGAGGAAATTCACCTGCAGCTGTTCCACTGAAATGACTAAAATCAAGGACTGTAAACTACATATTAGTTCAAAACTTGAAGAATCTTCTTTGCAATTTCCTTGTCTTTTTGATTGGCTTCATCCTTTAGCGCCTCTTTCTTTTTAAAGATTAAATAAGTGCTTCACTCCCGATTTAAAACCAGTACAAAAATATACCTGAAGTATACTATTAAGATAAACATTGCCGAGATTATTCAGTACCACAAAAGGCAGCAAGTTTTCACTCTTCTCACAGTTTATAGGCGAGGACTGTACTGCAGGAACAACCTGCTCAATTTCTGATCCTCTATATTCAGAAGCTTTTCCTTCATTTTCTTGAGAGTCTCTTAGTTTCCTTTTTCTGAAAAAACTTCAAGGAAAGTCTGTTTTTCTTGGATGGACTACCTCTTAAAGCCCATTACTTTCACTAGGTATGACGCCAGGCATTTTCTTTCCAAATCCCAAGGAGCTAACAAGAATTTAGAGAAGGCAATTGTAATCAGCAATTTTATCTGGTCATGGTCCAGCCCACTGTATGCAGGCAGCTGCTGAGGTGGTGCTAGGCCGCTCCTGAGCCATGCCTGTTGCCACTGCCCAAGGATCTATATTTTTGAGTTTAGACTGGTAACTAATTTTGCCAGTATACATACTTTTTACTGTATATAATGTAATACCACCTATAAAGTTAAGATTAAAAGATACTGTTTATCTGCTTCTTAAGGATACAACTTACCTAATAATTCAAGTCCCACAATGGAACATAATTGGCTAATTAACTAGATAATATATTCACTGGAATCTACCCTTGTATGCTGAAGGAATACTTACTGTGATCTACCTAAATATCTCACAGCTACTGTAGGGGATGAGGAGAGAGACTTGAATTCTTTCACCTGTATATAACCCGGTGGATATACTAACATTTTAGGAGTTCTGGGCAAGACTTCCACACAAAAAACTATAGCTGTGTATTTTAAACGAAAATTTTATTCCCTCACACATTTTTGTGTTAGATTTATTGACTGATTGATTGACTGATTTGGTACTGGGGATCGAACTCACAATCTCACACTTGCCAGGCAGACGCTTATGCCACAGAGCTAATTCCTCAGCCCATAGATTTACTTTTGTTAAAGACAAAGTGAAACGTTTTTGTGCTAGGCAAACTAAGCGAAACAAAGGATATATTTCCCAAAAGGTTACACTAAATATACTCTCAGCTTGGCAGTTTAAATAAATACAGGTAAGATTACTTACCACTTATCTAGACTTACTTGTACCCTGTTTTATCAAGTTATAATGGTCAACCTAAGTTACCCTGCTTTGGAATACAGTTTCAGTGGTAGAAAGCTCTTAAATTAAATCTTCTAGATTTAGAAATACAGCCATACATGCTGCCACTAGCACTGGAACAGCCTAATTTTTTTTGTTTTTTGAGACAAGGTCTCACTATGTAGCCCAGGTTGGCCTCAAACTCATGCCTCAGCCTCTCAAAATCTGGGATTACAGGAATGCACCAAGCTTGGCCCTACCTAATCCATAAAATGATGTTGTGCTTGTAGGACAATATTAAAACAGATCTAGAATATTAAAAAATTACTAAGTATTCTGTAATACTTGTATTTTCATGTTGCATTTACTCAGTATCTCAAAACAGTGATGAAATTGGACTAAAGCGAGTAAAGAATTTATAAGGTATTTTCCCATTTAAACTTTGCTAATGATAAGCCTTTGCCACTGGACAATTCTCCCTAGTTCAAAGGAGTAATAGATATAGGCTGGTGCTGTTCTGAGTATACAAAGGAGTATTTTCTGTGGATATCATAATTTAAGTCTTTCTTGTCTTATGACATAAATATTTAGAGAACTTAAAGTTTTAGCTTTGGATTTTTTTATTAGGCCAGTCCCTTCCTATGTTCCTGTCTTTGGAACTAAATCATAAGCTAAGTTCTGTGTTAGGCTATTAGCTTTTACAATAATTTAAAGTGTTAAACAAAACTAGGCTTGGTGTTGCATGCCTATAATCTCAGCACTCAGGAGGTTGAGACAGGTGAATTGTTGCAAGTTTGAGGCCAGCCTGAGCTACATAGTGAGTTCAGTCCATCCTGACTTATAAAGTGAGACCCTGTCTCAATGCTACCCCCACAAGTATTACAAAATTAGCACACATTAACACATAGTTCAAATTAAAGTTTGAATTAAATTTACAAATATATTCTGAATGTTAAAATCTGAAAGTTGTCTTTTCTTTTTTTTTTTTTTTTGAAGTACTAGAAACTGAATCCAGGACCTTGTATCTAAGCTAATATCCCTGGCCCTTTTTAATTCTTAATTTTGAGATACAGTCTTGGTAAGTTGCCCAGACAGGGCTTAAAGTTCTAATCCACCTGCCTTAGCCTTCCAGGGTGCTGGGATTATAGGCAAGTGCCACCATGCCCAGCAAGCTGTCCTGCTCTTATGTCATGACACCTACCTCAGGTGAACTTTGTCTAGTGCTTCCATCAGAAGGACTGGCTGGCTGATCTTGAATCTGGGGCATGGTAAAAGAAAGTTCCAGTGATTCTGGATTTGGTTCTAATTTTAATGCAACTTCTTGATTGAGTGCAGGGTCAGTACTACTCCGAAGTGGCTTTGGAGATTCTGAGGCAGGTAATGGAGACATTGCCAAATTTATATTCTGTAATTTTTCACTGGACGAGGGGAACATTACATCATTATACAATGGAACTTCCTCAAGTTGTTGGTCATCAGTTTCTGTATCTGCAGGGAAAAAGATTAATCAATCTAAAGAACATAAGTATTTTAACATACACAGAAATTTGTTCCTTATTTAAAAAGTTTTGTCTAATTCACTCAAGCAATAAAGATGATACCAACTTTTTCTTAACCATAAAGTTTATAGATATTATGGTCTAATAATAATAATTCTCAATTACTGTTTCAATCCATTACTTACATGTCCTGGTAATCTAAATGGCAGAAAAGACCTGCAATTCCAACCTTTTTATACTTTAAGATCTAACCAAGTTTTAGTTTTCATTTTCATATCTGGTATCATAGTACGACTGCTTATTTATCCTCTAATGCAGTTACCTATGTCACCCTACTAAATTGTGCAGAAATATGACAGTAGGATATAGAAATTGCACAGTAGTAGGGAAAATTAACTTCATGAAGAAGAAATACATTAAGGAAACTTTGAAGCAAGATTCCTAACTGTGAAAAGAGAGGAGGGGAGGGGAAGGGAGGAGAGGGGAGGGGGAAAAGAAAGAAAAAAGAAAAAGAAAGAAATGCTAAGAAATTATAGGGGCAAAAAATGTTTAAGCAAATGCTTCTAAACAAAAAAAGTCAGAGTAAAGTTCAGCCGAAATGGGGCTTTCAGCAACAGACAGAGTTTAGAAGATTAAAAAAATAAAAACCCACCATTGCTGCCAAAGTCTAAAGATATGATTGTGTCTCCAGCAGCTGGGGCCAGCAGAGTCAAAGCATCAGGTTCCTTCTTAAGCTTATCAAAGAGACTACTTGTATCTTCTGATTCAACTTTGGTGAACAGCTGAGTTATTTTCATATCTGAAGATTCGACTGGTTTGAGAACACATTCTGTTTGTTGAAGGGAGAAAATCAAGTCGTGCTGAATAATACCACTGTCAAAAAAAAGAGATTAGTAATTCTTAAATGAGCTCTTTACACATTGAGGGCAAGGGGCACTATGAAATGACCTTATTGCAAATTCTGCTTTATGAAAAGAATGTTTTAATATTTCTTGAGATGCCATGATTTCTCACACATAGTTTGTCATGCTTAACATTTTCATATTAAATATAATCAATGTTAAAGACCTAATAAATTCACAACGACTAATTTCAACTTAAAACTTCAAATACCCTTTGGACAGAGTAGTGGTGGCAAATAGTTTATAATCAAGTACATGAGAGAGACAAACAGATCTTCAGAATATTTGTGCTGACCCACATAATGAAATTTGCACAAAAGAACTCTGGTACACAGTATATGAGACATGGTCTAAACATGGCCATACAATATACAGACATGTAGATAAAACGACCATAGCCTTTCTAAAAGGGATGCCGTATTTTCTTTGCTGGTATGTAAATAATGTAGTGATGCCACTTATAAGATAGGACACAAGAAAGATGAACAGCTCCAGCCTCATGCAAATTCAATGCAATTTTATTACTTTAGTTAACATCTGAAGTATTCACTATGTGACATGAACCAAGGATGCAAAGATTAAAATACTCAGTCCCTTATCTTCAAGAAGCTTATAACCCACTGTAAAAATAGAAGGGCAAAGAAAATGCACTGTGATCCTTGCTAAAATGAAGAAGGCTTGCTTCACAGAAAGGCCTACAAGCAGAAACGTGGGCTCAATAGCATCTGTTTGAAAGACTAGGATAGAGGAAGAAAAGAACTTTGCAAGGATGATGTCAGAAGTGGCAAGAATAACAACAAGTGACCAGTCTTCCTAAGAGGGGTGACCATAGATTTTTGAAGGGAGGGAAAGTCTATGAAAGCAAGGGAGTATGATGACAAGAAATGATACTCTCCAAGTATGCAAGGATTATCATGGGCGTAATAAAGGAACCTTTGAAAACATTCTAAGCAAAATGAGATGAGCTCTGAATACTAGAAAGCTCAGCCTGACAGATGAACTAGAATGCTGTAGTATGCAGAAGATACACTAAGTGCTGGTGGCGCCTATGGGAATAACAGCAATTGAAAGGTTTAGGTGTCTGTAATAGTCACAAATCAATGACTAAGAGAAGAGTTCATGAATATAACAAAAGCCTATGTCTCATTTGCTTTCATTTATAAGTAACCTCAGATTTTTCATTTAATCATCATTATAATCTTTTGAGATTATAATGTTACCTACGCAGATGAAATTAGGAGAAGGAAAGGGCTGGGGATCTAGCTCAGTGGCCTAAGTGCCTGCCTGGCAAGCACGAGGTCATGAGTTCAATCCCTGGTGCCACACACACACAAAAAAAACGAAATTAGGAGGAGGAGACTTTTCCAGTCATGGAGTTAAAAAGTGACAAAATTATAACATACAACTACTCCAAGGCTAGTATTTTCCCTACAAAGATAACATACTGCCTCAAAACAATAAATCCCTAGGGCTGTATTAGTAAAGCAAACTGATTTGTAGAGCAGGTATTTTTTTTCAGTCATTTTAAAAATAGGAATGAAACTGTACAAATTGACAACTGATAATTTTTTAAAGGAATTACTGTGGAACAGCTGACTTGGAAACCTAAGCCACAGTGGTGAAAAATCGTAATTCAGTAGGAAAAACAAATTTAGTTAATGTCCATAATTTCCTCTCCTACAAGAGTATCCCAAGAGTTATTACTGTACTTGCTCCCCAAAACATTTATTTCCCAAGCTTACCTCACAACATAATTTACACACACAATGCATTGTGGTTGAGAGTTCTTGGTGTTATATATGACAGTTGCTTGAGTTTCAACCCAGACGTATCCACCTCTTTTGGCGAGCATCCTGTACTGTCCTGTAGTGACCTGTCCTTTAGTAAACACTAGGAATGAAAATGAAAAGGTATCAGAGGAAATACCTGAATTTTCAATCAAATGAATAGACTAAATGTAGATCACTGTTTCAGAAAAGTGGAGAAATATTTAATAGAATCAGTTGTAGTTATTTAAAAAAGGTCTAGCATAGCTGAAAACAAACCTCCCAAATCTTTTTCCTCCCAATTCTCACTTGAAATAAAATGAAAGTCAGGAATAAGAGACAGCAGTGACTGAAATTCCTTTACTGACTTAGGGGAAAGTGTCACACTACAGAATGAATGATTAATGCTTGATGCCACAGGGACATTTAAGAAAATAGTACTACCATGTAATAAATTCCTGCTGTAATTTCCAGAGAACCAAAAATACTTAAAAAGCTGTAAACAGCAATATAAATTGATGCCATATTGCAGTCTTTCAGCAATTTAGGCAACCTAAATTAATTATTAATTTAGGAGAAAGTACTAAATAAATTGAAATTATGTTGTTATCATTAGTATTAAGGACCAGACTACAGACTCAAGCTAACTCTGCAGCTAAGGGCTAATTATATTAATTAGATGACATTCCAGTATCCCCAATCACATTTGGAAGTCATATTCTGGTACTGATTAGATAGGCAAAGAAAGAATTTCAAAATTTAACTTACATTGAGATCTTAATAACATTCAATTGAATAAACTTCAGAATTATATGTTATGTCATGGGCACTATATATGATCAACTTCACATTCACTGATTCACTGAACAAATTATTTTTTGATGCCTTCTATATACCATACACTGATCTGAGTACTTAGGTATGGATTCTAAAAATGATGCTATTAAATATGTACATTTGATTTTGAGTCTTTGAACTTAAAATGCCTCCTACAGGGAAGTATTATATTATATTTGTTTTAACAAATACAAAACAAAGATGGAATGATCAAGGATCCCTTATGAAGAGGTTATTGACATATCTAGTGTAAGGAGACTCATTAATTTTAGCCAGGAAGTTAAATGTACAAATAGTAGAGATTGTAAGAGTCAAATAACTAGTCCTGTACTTACTGTCGTGGTGAGTTTTGGTCAGATGATCAGAATCCAAAGCATGATAATATTCATAAATTGACCGGCCCAGAAGCTCTTCTGGCTCATACCCCATCAATTCAGTAATTCTGTTAGAAACATAATTAATTAATTAATTAATTAATACACACACACATACAATACACAAATAAAGTTTTAAAAAAATAACAGATAAAGTAAAATTTTGCTTCTCCAGAGTAGCTGATATACATTAATCTAACGGATCAATAAATTTTCAAAAATAAAGACTGTCTTCCTTTACTCAAAATAAATTTCATCTCACCTTTAGTAACTCTACAGTTAACACCATGCATTTCTGTAAATCCTCTAGTTTGTCCCTGCAACTTTACCTTTCCCCTTTACTCAAACTTCTTACCCAATTTTTATCACATTTCATGGAATACAGTTATAACAAGGCAGACTATTTTTATAAATAGGTATGAAGTACTGCAGTTAAACATTAGAAGTTGTAAAGGAAAGCCACTTATGTTTATTTTACAATGAAGATTAAGTCCTTACCATTATCCCCCATAAAACAAAATTTCTTATAGGACAATTTTATGCCCTCATTTGAAGGAACCAGTATCTATTTACAAAATTTCAATTATCATCAACCAAAGAATATCTATACTAAAAGGAAAATTAACGGAACAGCTCATCTGATGGCTTTGGAAGGAAGATGCACTTTTCCTGAAAATTTTAACTTTTTTATATGAAATTATAGAAATTTTAGATGAAACGATATAAAATTGAAAGTGGGCTGAAAACTAATCCACTTATCCTGCCTAATTTTCTGGCAGTTCCTTTAGGACAGAGACTAGATCTTACTCTTTGTATCCAGTCTGGAACATTTCATGAGAAAGACAACCCATGTCATGAGGAAGGGGAAGGTGTCTTTTTAGCACCAAGTTAAACAGAAATACTCTAAATATTCTGTTCTCAAGCTTTTCTGGTAAAAAAATATGAATTAAATTTTAGATTTCTCAGCCATTAGATTTCAAAGGACTTTTTTACTGAAGTGTAAATAAAGGTTACGTACTGTGCTGTGTCTAACAAACAAAACACCTAATTACCGAAGGGACCTAAGCAGGATATTATTAATAAAGGCATAAAAGTATACTGCTTGTGTTGATATACTTTTAAGATCCAAATATGTTATAGTAGTTTATTCCAAAATAGTAAATAGAAATCTAATTTATTAAAAACCAAACCAACTCCAAATTCTTAACAAAGGGATATCCTGCACTAGGTGGCAGCATTACAAAGAGAAACATAACTACTTTTTAAGTAATTCTGCATGCGTTTGAGTGTGCGCGCATGTGTATTGTTTCTGGAGATCAAATCTAGAACCTTATACATGCCAGGCACATGCTGTACCACTGAGTTACATCCTCAGCACTAAAAAGATTTCTAATTGTTCTTCTACTCCTATCCATGAAAAAACACTGGCAGGTTGAGGGACATGTTATCGGTGATGTAAGTTTAGTATAGAAGAGAGACAAAGAGAAGGCAAAATCACTTCAGAAAAATGTTATAGTATAAACAAAGATAAGACAAACTGCTTAATATGGTGTAATATGGTGTAGGTAATAAAGAGACTGATAGGATTAGTGGAGTAAAGTACAGAGATGACACTAGAAAAGTAGGAAGATCTGATTAATGAGGGTTATGTACATTGTCTTAGAAGATTTAATCAGCTCTCTATCAGTGTTTATCAATTTGAGGTAGGTTAAGTGACTCTAACAAGTCAAAATGTAAGCAGCAGACAACTTTCCTAGAAGGTCAGTTTTATTCATACTGGAGGAAGCAAGGTAAAGTAAATTTAACCTTGGAGAATTACATAATTTATTAATTTGTACCAAATGGGAGAAAAGGCCCAAAAAATTTAATCAAAAATATTTTTCATGGACAAAGAAACCTAAAGCAACCATGAGGCTTATGATTCATTCACTGCATACATCTTACGTTGAGGAACCATTGATCTTCATTTCTACTTCAGTGTCATGACTACAGTAAATGCTCAGGTAAATGTGGTGAATGATAAGTGAACATAACTCAGTAAAGTATGTATCTGTGGGGTATTTTTAATGTTTGAAATTTGGTATGTTAAGGTTTTTATTAAAACTGAACAAATTTTTTCCCCATGTCTTGGTTCCCAGGGGTAAAAGATGTGGAAGGTTCCTAAAAGAGCTCCATTCATTGTGCTAAGTATCTGACAGAACCAGAGGGGATGCCATTACCTTTCTCATCTTTGCTCTATCACTTTCCTTCCTCCCCAGCCTACCCTTATGCTTTATGTTCAAAACAAAAGCTCAAGTTTTCAAAAACTAATTCCTTAAAATAGGATAGGTATCTCTGTTCCATCATATATTCACATGAATACTGGTAATAAAAACCATAAAAATACTTGTTTTTCTCTCTTCATTTTCTTACAGTTGACACCAGTGATGAGGTTAGTACCTGTGGTGAATTGCTCACCACAATTCACTATGGGTACTAAATATTCAACAAACTCCTTCAGTTCTCACAATAGCTTTTGAAGCGTCACCCTTATTTTATACATAAGGAATGTGAGTGTTACAACAGTTATGTACCAGAGCTGCAAAGACTGGAAAATAAGATTATGTGATTTCAATGTCAGTGCTCTGTCAACATTTCTTTGTCCAAAGGGTGAAGAATACTGCTTATAACTGGTTTTCCTATAAAGTCCTCCGTCAACTCCACAAGGTAAGTATTTTTAAAGATGAAAAGAATTCATGTGTCAAAAATCATTTGGATACTGGTAGCAGATGCAGAATTTAGGTGGTCTGGAGAAAAAATCTATGTCTTTAACTACTATTTATACAGCCTTCCAGTAAATAAAAAAAGGAACAAGCAATATAATAGAATAAATACTAAGACAGAGTACATACAAGAAACTGTAGAGTTTCTTCTTGAGGGAACAAGGAAAGCTGCAGAAAGGAGTAGCTGCTTCTCAAAAGTGAGCATAGTTAGAAGTGGGAAAAAATAAAAATATCAATGCAGATTGTTAAGTATGTGCAAATGCACTGGACATTAAAACACCACACATGTGGAGCTGTCTGGTTGTAGGATGTTGGGTGCCATATCAGAATGGATGGTCTCTACTCTTGATTAACTTGGTGAACTAGGCAGGGCCATATGGTAAGCAGCCATATTGATCCTAATAGGGAGTTCAGTATTTATTGTGTAGATCTGTTTTTCTTTCAGCCGTTTAAAATACACATCTTTTGATACATAAAAATTCCTTCCCAAGGTAGGTAAAAATGATTAAATGCATATATACCAATTCCCCAATATGAATATAATGATTATGTATCGCAAACATATACCAGTGAAAAAACTTTGTTCCCCCTCTAATATTTTTACAATCAAATGTTTTTTGCATGTGATGATAAAAAGAAGCAACTGAGCCATTTTCAGCATACTCTGATCTGAACATGATGCAGTCTACTTTGGGCACTTTAAATGAAATAGTAAAAGGGTTCAGGTCTGCTGACAGAAATGCAGCTCAACTATGGTAACAGTTCAGGACAAGGTAACCATGGCAGGAGTGCAAAGGTAGAAAAGAGGAAATGGGTCAAGAGATAAATGCAGTGAGTCTGTAAGATCTAGAGACCAACTGAGTATAGATGAAGGGGTCAACAGTGGCGTATCAACCATGACAGACACTACAGGAAGAAAAGAACAGTGGTGTAATTCAGTAAAAAAATGCTTATAGTGTATGATACAGAAGAGGTGACTATCCAGACGAAAGTATCAGGTTAGCAATTACAGAGAAGTTGTTAGAAAAGTAAATTTGGGAAATGGTGTAGAAATCATGGGTAAGGTTGAGAGTACTTTATGAAAAAATGTAACATGAAGATAGAAGAAGCAAAACCTGTGATGTCTGGTCTATAAGAAGAAGTGGTCTTTTTTTTCACTTTACATAAGTAAAAGTCTAAAGAAAAACCTAATGTTACTTTTTTGTATAGCATCATGTAGTGTTCATAGTATACAGCAAGTGTTCAATAAATATGTCTAATTAATTTAAGAAGTTAACTTTTTTTTGGCTTCAGGAGATATCATTCTTAGTAAAAACATACAATTTACCATTGAATCTTTACTACAGTTAGACTAAGAATTCCAAATTATATTTTATAACTAATTTACCTTTCATCACAATAAGAAAATTTCATATCCAGGCTGTGTCTACTGAGAAAAGTCTTGCTATCTAGAGGAATCTCAATATTGGATGGATGAGGAATAGGTTCACAAATCAGCACCAAGCATGTCATGGGTGGTTTCTTATATCCACACTGAGGCTGATTACTGTTGGTATCATATACATGAATATGGCCTGTGCAGTGAAGTACCTGTATATAAATAAGAAATCAGCAGTTACACTACTTAAAGTTACACTACTACAAAAAATGAAAATGCAGAGCTAGTTGAGCCAACATGGCAAGTAAGCCTTGATAAAATTTACTGTCATTAGTGAATTAAGTAATTTTTGAAAATCAGTAATGTTTCCCCCATAAGACTACCTTAGATTACTCTTTAAAAACTTTCCCCCTTATATAGGTCTGGGCTGCTTGAAAAAGTGACTGCATGGTGACTGCAGCTGGAAGGTTATGTCTTGCTCTGATGACTGTTTAATACTAAGCAAAGAAATGTTACAGTGATGAATAAAAAGTTCAACTGGGCCTGGGATATAGCTCAGTAGCACAGCACCTGCCTGGCAGGTGCAAGGTCATGAGTTGGATCCTGGTAGCAAAAAAAAAAGTTAAACTACATGGCTCCCAACCCAGGAGGGCAGCAAGCCCACTGATTAAGTTAGTCTGGTACATCAATCTCACCATTCATGTAAATCTAAGTTTGTGTCTCAAACTGGAAAACTATGGATTTGCAAGAGTATACATAAATCAGTTAAAAGTGTAAACATTAAATCTGCAAATAAGGGAAGAACTGTACATGTATTTTCTGCTAGTAATTCTAAAGGTATCTTTATATTAACAATGTCTAAAGCAGTGATGGTGAACCTTTAGAACTTGCAATGATACAAACGGTGCACTGCAGCATGCAGGCCATAGGTTCACTGCCACTGGTCTAGATGTATGAATTAATCTATAAATCAAGTGCATCATCATAAATCATTGTTACCTTCCATGTTGCAGACTTTATGTTCATAGTTCGCCCTCGGCTAGTTAGGGTACACTTCATTCTGAGAAAAAAGCTTCGCTGTGTGTTTTGTTCCTTACCCTTTTTCACAGGGCCTAATGAAAGCAGGAAACACAGTTTAAAAACATAACTAAATAAATAACTTTGTTACAATAAGGGTAGCAAAGTACCTAGCACCATAGACTGTTCAATTAAGTCTCAGCATGATCACAGCAATTCAGATCCCTTTCACCTACTCCAACACATCCATCCAAGAGGTCTGATACACTCCATTCATTAACAGTGTTTCTAAGAATGTAGTGATTCCCTGAGTTGATGGGAGGAAAATCCCTATCTGGGTTGATAATTAATGATTTCAACTAGTAAGCTTGGTCAAACTACAAGGAAATGTGAAAATGGTATGAGTTTGACCTACATTTGTCAGTGTACAAGGATGCCCCTTCATATAACTTTGGCAGGGCCGGGGATGTAGCTCAACAGCACAGCGCCTGCCTGTCAGGCACGAGGTTGTGAATTCAATCTCCAGTACCAAAAAAAACCTAACAAACAAACAAACAAAAACTTTGGCAAATTCTTCTTGTTCTTTACCAGATGTGATTTGCTCAGTTTATCTCAAGTCACAATGTGTATATAGAGATTTTAAAATAGCAACCATTGTTTTAATGGCAAATAGCACTTTTATATATCTGATTTTTCCTTGAATCATGAAGCAGGCTGCTTTGCTACTATGAAAGGAAAAAGCAGAAAGAATGACTTATCAAAGTTATAGAAATCGGGGCTGGGAACATAACCGAGTGTGTAAGTGCTGGGTAGTACACTTGCTTAGCGTGCATTAAGACCCTGGGTTCAATCCCTAGTGCTGAGGGGAAAAAGTATTACAGAAATAAAATCAAATCTAGTCATTCCCATTCCAAATTTCTTAACTAAAAAAATGAGACTACAACTAAGGTGACTTCAGTAAATCTTGATTTCTTTTCTTCATTGGCCAGTCTGATTCAAAACAAATACAAACATATTCAAAACTCAGGACCTGAATAGAAAGAGGAGTAATTAAACATACTGCCTTTCTTAAAGAAGTTAAACATGTAGTAGATACAGCACAGCTCAGAGCAAGTACTCAAGATCTATGAGACTACTTTAAAGAAAGATTAGCAGACAACTTCTAGTCAGAGGGAATCAAGAAGGCCTTCTCAGAAAAAATTAGACATTAGAATTTTGGTAAGTACAGATGGATCACAAGGGTATTCCAGTAGAAGGAAAAGAATGAAAAACGGGCGGGGGGAGTAGGATGTGTTTAGAAAATAGTAGATAGTACAGTTTATCTGCAATATAAAGTACATGCAGAGGACTGACAAGACAAATTTAGAAAGGCCAGGGTTGTTACTGTGGAAGGCCTTGGATGCCCAAGTGAGGAGTTCGGCCTAAATATATAACATGGGACTTGTAAAAATAGTTTGAGTTGGGAAGTACAACTGGGAATTTAAACATTAACTTGGCAGCAATACATATTATGTATAATGTTAGAATTTGAATACGAGATAGTAATTGAGGGACTGAGGCAGTTTACATGCTAGAAGTAGAAAGAAAGATGGCCCAACAAATGGCAGAATCTATAAAACTTGAAAACTGATAAAAATAAAGGGCAAGAGAAATCAAAACAAGATCTGGAACATTTAAGGCTGGTATATTGAAAGAACTGTGAAGTGGAAAAGAAGCAAGAGAATAAGCTGAACTCCAGGTATGGTTGACTAAAAATGCTAGAAACTTGAGGAAGATGAGTTGTAGCTCATACTCATATTTAATATGAAACTGGGAAAGTTGTGACAGTCCTGGTGCTGATGCAAGGAGGAAACATCAAGAGTGGATTTTAAAAAGATACCACAGAAACTATGCTTGTCTCAGCCATACAAGTGTGTGGGGCAGGTGTTGATGACTGATAGGTGGCACTGGAGATCCATGTGCAGACTACCTGAGGTATTGTCAGACCTTCATAATCTGAGCTTGAACTGAATTATCTTTGGAAACCCACGGCCTTTCAATGAGGAGCAGACAAATAAATTAAAAACCGAAGATTACTGAAAAATACCACCATTTTCTTCATAGAAAAATACTTCAAAAGAACTATTTTCAGTGTCCTATAATAGGTCATATTTTATAATTTATGAAATCTAAAACATCTTTTTAGGTGTTAAATAAAAGAATAGTTATTTATATAAACACATCATTGGCTCTTTGTGTATCATTAAAATGTGATGCTTTGCAATACCCCCTCATTTCTAAAATTCAAAATCTATGTTTTGAAAAACAAAACATCAAAAATTCATTAACTACATTAGGAATGGCTTCAAAAATATTCCTTCTGTGCTTTATAAAAGTACATTTAGTTCAAAACATACATTTAAATCATATTAAGTACACTATATCTGATTTAGAAAAACACAATTAACTTCATTACCAAATCAAAACAAGATGTTCTGATATTCATCCATTTATAGTCCAGCCTCAAGGAAGCACTCAGCAGTCAATACAAACCTCAGGTCTGAAGGCCAGAACACACACACTGTATTCAGCAACATGCGTTAACAGCCTACTTAGGTCACTGGTCAGGGCATATTTACCTATTTTTTTACATAGAATTCTAAAAAGTATGCATCTTTTCCAGTTTCATAGTAAAAACAATATATGAAATTAAAAAGCAAGAGTGGGCTACCAATGTAATGGTTTTTTAAATGCAGTAGAATGCAGTGAGAGTTCAAGAATATAAGAGATTTGAACTACCAAGTACGGATGCTGAAACCAGTCTACGTGAGTTCAGACCAAGCTCTGCCATTTGCTAACCAAGTTACATGGAACAATTTTCTCAGTCACTCAGTAAAACAGAAACTGTAACAGTAACTTCACAGGGTTGTTGTGACCGATATCCAACTTAAAGATACAAAATGAAGAAAGTGATGTCCTGACACACAGTATTCCCTTAATAGAGGTTACCTGTTATTATAACTGAGATAAAAAGGGAAATTTTAAAAAATAATTCTGAGCAAATATATACACTTAAACTGGAGGTGGCAAAGATACTGCAAAGTATAGTAACAAATTTTCGTTTAGTAACTTTTAGGATTATAATCAGTATATTCAGTGTAAAAAGGTGCAACTATGGAAAAGCTTTAATGGTTTAGTTACTGTAATTCAAGAGATATTTTTCAAAAATCTTGGAATATTTTATCATTTATAATGAATTACTTGTGAGTTATAACTTTTACTGTCTTCATTAATTTATAACTCTCTTCATCTTAATTTTTATTTTTCCATTCATTTTATCTATGTGTGTGTGTGTGTGTGTGTGTATGATTATTTATGAAATGAGGTAGGCTCTAAGATATTTCAGTGCTTTTATGAAATTCCTGAAAAGTAAAATAGTCTTAAAGTTAAATGTAAATTGACATTTTGCCTTACATTAGTATAGTAATAAAATTTTAAAAATTATTAATAGTATCTGATTAAGTAAAACCCCGTCACATTAAATCAAATAGACTTCTCACCATTTCTGTGTGTAAGCATTTCTTTCATTTCCTCATGGTCACACGGATGAGTAAAATCAAACACACTGTGTCCAGTTAGTTCAAACTGTAAATATATTTTTAAAAATTAGATCTATATCATAAAATCATAAAAGCATCCAAAAGGGCTCATAAATAATATGTGGATGTGTTACCTGAGTTAACCCCATGTATTTGTTTACGTTATCAGAAATGTAAATCATGTCACCATCATCGGTAAGCACCATAACGAAGCCATCCAGGGCCTTCAAATAAAAGCAGTTCATCTGTGCCTTCATTTCATCTTCAATATCCAGATCACCTAAAAAGATACAAGAGGAAGGTAATTAAGATGTTATGCTGAAGTGAGGTAATGTTTAGATGTTTGTATAAAGTTTTCTCTGATATACTTTAATCTACAGCATCTACTTTTTCTGTATATTTTAATTTTCCCTAGTCACTCATGTTAACACAAAATAGTCGAAGCCAGAGCTAGGAAGACTAAAATTAGATTTCACCAGCTAGCTGCTTTTCATAATTATTAAAACAATGCAGTCAGGCAAATTATTGAAAATCAAAAGGATCAGGTTTTGATTGTAGGTAGGGGAGGAGAAGGGGTGGGGGCATTTCTGAATGAAACTTTCAAAACAAGTAATAAAGAGAATGTCCTCTAAACCAAAAACCAAAGTATGGTGACACCTGCTAAAAATAATTTCTAATCATCTTCAATTTCTAATTTTCAGGCCTATTCTGCTCATATAAAAACAACTTACCAGCATCCAGAAGTTTTCTCACACGCAGATAACTAATGGTGAGCCTCATAACAGAAGCCTTATCAAGATGTGAGCTCACGTTATGGGGAAGAGGCAACTGATGAGCAAGCTCATAAAAAACTTCAGACTCCTTGCTTCGCCGAGATCTGGCAGCATCTCTAGACTTTTCTTTTCGACGCTCAGAACTTATCCTACTTAACCCAAAAAAAAGAAAGAAAGAAAGAGAAAAAGGAGAGACCAAAAAAAAGTATATGTTAATTTGTTGAATAAAATTAATTTTACATTTTTCTGCTTACCACACAATTAGAAGAAGTCATGTAATTAATTACATGAGACTTGTCTGGTCAGTAAACATGTTTATACAAGATGGCTATACAAATTTTGGGTTACTACAAAACAAGTCTAAGATCAAGCTTTAAACTTCTTCAGCCAGGAGCAGTAGCACTTGTAATCTCAACTACAGTAAGGCCCTGATTTATGAACATTCAAGTTGCAAACTTTCACAGATACGAATGGACCTCCTGCTACATACATTCATAGATACAAACAAATCATAGTTCACGTGTCTGCCAGACATTGTCACAGTTGTGCTGCTGTGTGCTTACTGTACTGCAATAGTATAGAATATGTTACAGTTTGTATATAGATGGCCCCCACAAGCCTCATTTAGTCTCATTTAGTCATGGAAATGGCTGAATCTAGCATTTGTGATTGACTCGTTGTCTAGCACTGGGATTGGTGGTGTGAGTTCTGCACCTGCCCAGGGGTGGAGCCCACATACAATGTAAGGTTGGAATGGGGGCGTTTTCCTCTTTGGCGTAGTTTGCTCTTTGGCTCAGTTTGTTGTTGCAGCTTGCAGCCACCATGAACAGCTGCCCCCTTTTGCTCTGGCTGCTGCCTTGAAGTGCTGCCCCACTGCCATGCCACCCTGCCTTGGAGCCAGCTGATTATGGACTGAAATCCACAGAAACTGTACGCTAAATAAACCTTTCCTTGCTTCATTTTGGTGTCAGGTGTTTGTCTCAGCAACGAAGAAAAAGTAACCAAAACAGAATTGTACAGTGCTCAATCAGAGCCCAGGATGTCTGAAAGCAAGAGGAAAAGCAGTGGTGATGTAGTGGGGACTGCAAAGAAGTGCAAGGAAATTTGTGCCAAAGGTGTGTAAGACCCACTTTTGGAATGGAACTTGTTCATAAGTCAGGGACTTGCTGTACTTGGGAAGCTAAAGCAGGATCCCAAGTTTCAAGCCATCTGGACAACTTGGTGAAACTCTGCCTCAAAATAAAATTTAAAGGGGGCGGGGACATAGTTCAGTGGTAAAGCACTGGCCTAGCATATCCAATGCCCTGGGGCCCAGTACCACAAATACAAAAACCTCTCCAAAGCAGATGTGTCTTATTCCTTGGCATGTCAAATTAGAGAGAATGTTTACATTTTTCTAGCCTTAAAGTAACCTGCACACCAAAGGTGTCATTCAAAAGTAGTCTCAACAAGAAAAGCCATGATTAGAGAGACTCCCTAAAATGGTAAGCATAGTAACTTGAAAATAGGAGCTATTAAGAGGATAAAACAATAACTGCTGAATAGTAATAGTTATACATTGATTTGTGATACAGGTTTCTTTTGATCCTATTTTTCCACCTTCTCCCCTGCTATGTGAACAATACTGACCATAAGCTATAGAAATTTATATTAGTTGTAATAAGCGGTTTTGAGGTTGCCCACTTCCTTAGCAGCCCCTTATCTAATACTGGTATAATGCGATTACCAAATAAATGCAGGGGTAATGGAAGGAAAAAAGATGTGGCACAATAACAAGAACTCCAAAGGACTGGTTAGCAAACATTAATAAAGGTGTCACTATAATAACACATCTCTAAGGAACTCTTTCAACAATAAAATTAGTCAGATTTTCATCAGTTGTACTGAGCAAAACTGTCCTCTTTGCCTAACTACCCAGTAACCTCTGGTCCTTTGACCCAGTTGAAGGTAAAGCTAAATCTGGCTCTCCTTAGCTGCTTCCTAAGTAATCATTGTTTATTAAAGGTTCTAGTGAACCAAACACTACCCTGTGTAAGTGTCTAGTTCTCTCACGACAACCTGTAAGTAGATTAAACAGTTTCACTGTTTTTAAGAATGTGAATCCTAGGATTCTACCAGTTAAAAAGAGCAATTTTGTAGCAAACAAGATTTGCATGCAGGTATTTTAGGTCTTTACTTTTTCACAGTTCTCTTAATGGAGAATGCTACCTCTACTGAAATGATCTCTGGTGCCAATTCAATCCTGTTAATCAGTTATTTACTGAATACTGAAAATAGCCCTTACAACTTATTAAGCATTAGCAGTATAACAGGGAGTCATTTCACATCCTCCTTGTATTCTAGAACTCTGCCTCAATGCTCTCCTCCCTTTTAAGTGATCTGCAAACCTGAAAAGTACAATCACAAAAGCAACCTTCAGCCACAGTTTTCTGAGTACACGCTTTTGCTATGTTGTATAAAAACATGAAAATACCTAACAACTGCGTTTTGACAACAGCAATACTTAAGTTTCAGCACTTACTTAAATTAATAACAGCACTTACTTAAATTAACAATGTGTTTACAGTAACAAATTTCAATTCAAGCACAGATAGCAATTTAACTTGAAAACACTGAGATTTAAAGTGGGCTATGACAAAGTCGTTGTAAGTACTTTTTTTTTTTAAAGACAGGGTCTTGTTATGTAGTTCAGACCCGCCTGGACTTACTATGTAGTCAGGCTGGCCTGGAACACCTGGTGATCCTTCTGCCTAAGCCTCCTAAGTACTGGGATTGCAGGCGTAGGCCACTGTGCCCAGCTCAGTACTTACCTATGAAAATCAGGATTTTCATGGGAAAAAAAATCAAATACTGAAGCTGCATAAAAATGAAACAATCAAAAGTCTGCATTTGTACTTTTTAGGTGCCTTAGAACTCCCTCATTTTTCTCATTGATTAAATGTTTTCCATTTGAATTTAAACAATAGAAGTGTTTAAGAACTATTTTAACATATATTGGAGTTTGACATAACATTCCTGGGGTCCACACCAAGTGGAAATGCAGTGGGTCCCTCTGGGTCCTACTATGTGCTGTTTCCTTCAGCTTTCCCCCTTCTTAAAGTGGTGGGTAAGAGGCAATGTGCCTCCAGGAAACACAACTATCTGGTTTAAGTAAAACCATCAAAAAATAAAAATAAAAAGGCGGGATTATCAATGACCATATGATAAATCTGGGTATTAGTCAAATACTCTAGTTAGTATGGACATTCAGAATTTTATATGCGACTTGAATCAGGCTGCTCTCTTTTGTCTGAACTACTCAACCAATCTAGGTTACTGACAAATGACTATCCAGATGAAATACTTGGTAAAAAACTATAATCTTTATAATACCTATTACATATTTTTAAAACAACTGATCAAACTAACCAGCGACTGAATGTTATATCTTTTGAAATACTAGTACTGTTCAGAACTTTGAAGCTAACAATGATTGTCCAAGGTGTTGCGATAAGATTTAAAATAAATCCATTAGAAATACGACGTTAGATGAAATGTTTCAAGGTAAACACTATGTTCACGTTGGTGCAGACAGAATGAGAATTTGAGCATGAGTCTGAATTTTTGAAAGAAGCAGATTCAAGAAAATAATATGTAAGAGTTGACAAACCTGTATTAGACAAAGGAGCTGAAAATCATTGTATCTGTTATTACATTATTAATCTAGACAAAAAGCAAATAGGGAACCTCTAACAAAGGTTCTGTCACCCACCCTCACCTCCAGTGCTGGAGATTGTTCTCCAGGGTCTCACAAATTCCAAGCACTCTTACCATTCAGTTATACCCCAACCCTGAAATAAAAGTTCTGGAAAAGACATCTGTGTGATGTCCATCAAACAACTTTAAATATTTCCAAATTTAAAGCTAATGGGGCAGGACCTTTCCCTGGAGGAGTACTGTAGGCAGGACCCTCCCAAAGGAAGACAGTAGAGGCAGAGCCTTCTCAAAATCAAGAAAAAGGACATGGCTTTGTTAGTTCCTAGATACACATGTGCAGTTTTAGCACTGCTCTGTAACAGAGATTTTACCCAATCAGGCTGTAGTATGTTAGTGAGTTACCACTTATGGGAAGACAAAAGACACAAAAATTGTGTAAAAGGCAAAACCGCGCCATGTTTGGGGCACAATCTTTTTGGGTATGAACCCAATGAGCCCTGCACCAGCACAAATAAATGCTACTTTTTCGAAAAAGCCTTGGTGTCCATCTGCGAGAATCCTGCTACATTTCTTGGCGGCTCACTCAGGATTTGGAGAGTCAGAGTCCTGTATACTATCTCCTTTGTTGTGGGGGGTGCAAACCTCAGTGCACTGGAAGATGTGAACTTGCCTGGCACCAGTGGACCATTTGACCTGCAGGGAGATTGGCCTCTCCCAGAATGCTGGAGCAAAAACTCCAGATGCATACGGGAACCGGTGATACTCGGAAACTAGCATGGGGAGCACTGCCTGTATCAGACTGGTAGGAGCCCAGGTTCATTCTGGTAAACCCGCCTCTAAGAGGCAAAAGGCATCACCTCTCCGGGTTAGGGTTGCCTAAGGCTCACCAAAGTCGCAAATGCAGCTCTATACAGTGTTGGGCACTGGATACTGGGCAGCAAATTGGAGTCCCTGTGTTTGCTTATCAGTGAGATTTACAGTGGCAAAGAGTTGCCTGAAATATCTTAGTGAGCAGAGGTGCTGGAGAAAGTTGAATAGAGTGCGTTCCCTTCCCTTCCCCAGCTTTTCCTCTCTGTGGGGCATCCACTAGAGGGAGATGGACAGAAAACAGTAAACCAACTCCCCTAGAGTGTATGTCAAAGAATTTTAAAAATGGATATTCAGGTGATTACAGTGTTAAATTAATTCTGGGAAAAACTCTGGACATTCTGTGAAACTGGCTATCATTGCAGGTAGAGGTTGGTCTCCTGAGGGCTCACTTGCTAAGGAGATAATTAGTCAAGTGTTCAGGGTCCTTGTAAGGGACTCTAGCCTCCTTGACCAATGTCCTTACACTGATTTGGCAAGACTGCCCCATCCCATCCATCTTAGCTGAAAGCCTGCACTGAGAACTGAAGAGTGATGATAGCCCGAGTAACAGCCACCTCCAAATGTCAGCCAGAGTCAAATAAACTGGTCTCTGGGGAGCCAGAGGAGGTCCCATCTCCTCATGCCCCTCTGTATCCACCATTGCCACTGCCACCTGCTGCCCCTGCCACAAAGGTCCCTGGTGAGCCTTTGCTGATCAGCCCACCAGAGGCTGCCTCTTCCTCAATATCGTCTGAGGCCTCCCCAGAGAACCTTTCAATGGCGGTGTTCTAACTCCACATGTGCCTCTGGTTACCCAAGGTGGACCTCTCCGGCTGCTTGAGCCTCTGGCCCCACCAAGGCACCATACAGATGCCACTTCAAGAGAAGCAGGGACCCCTCTACTATGACCAACTGGGACAGATCTAAGTAGGCGGACAAATGTTAGTGTACCAACCCTTCACCACAAACACCTTCTTCACTGGAAGAATCACACCCCATCACATACAGAGAATCCTGAAGCAATGTTTGACTTGATGCAATCTATTATCCAGACCCACAGGGCTACGTGGATTGACTGCGGACAACTCCTGACTTTATTCAACACTGAGGAGTGTCACAGGGTCACTCAGGCTGCCATATGCTGGCTCTTGAGTTTTTATGCCTCGGCTGGAGGCATTTCAGCTGGGACATCTGGGAGAAAGAAGGCACAACAGCACTCCTTCAGAAGGAAGCTGCTACATCAGCTTATCAATCAAAGGCCTATAACCCTACAGATTTTACCATCATGCTCAATGGGGAATCAGCATTAACATCTGGACCCATGGGCAGAGAAAAGACCCAGGGACTAGGTTATATTTCAAGAGAGTCCACTACTGCCCATTCAACCACAGCCCACCATTCCTTTTATGAGGAAATAAAAAGTAGCCCCAACTCCCATTTCAGTAACAAGCAGAAACTTGTTCTTAGTCTTGGCAGAGACTGTAGTCCAGACACTAAAGATCTCTTCTTGCTACATATGTGCAGGAACCAAAAATGGGGGGAAAATCAATGGCCATGAGAGGCTAGAGAATTAGATTCTTGTGAAACTCATAGTGGATCAGAGTACTCCAACCCTACACCTCTGGGATTCGGCTTCTCAGAACCTCAATCATTGGAAAGAATCACCTTTCCTGGTGAGAAAAGTGTTCACTGTACCTGTCAGAAACCTAACATGCCTAGGCTAAATATTTTATAACTACCTGGGAAATCCAATGGTGGGGGTTCCCAGAATTATCTTGTATCATATCCCCACCCCTTGTCTAACTTCTCCCATCTCTTAGAAGCTTGGACCAATTTTAGTGTCACCAGTGCAAGCCACGTGGACTATACTTGGTATGTGAGAGAACAACCTATACTGTACTCCCCCCAAACTGGTCAGGTCATGTGTGTTAGAAACAATCCATCTTTTTTTCCTATTCCCACTTACCCAGGAAGAACATCTGGGAATTCAGGTATATGAGGACAGAAAATGGCCTCCCAAGCATATAACCCAGTATCACTGCCTTGCCACCTGGGAAGATGGGTCTTGGTGTTACCATAACCTCATTTACATGCTAAATCACATAATCAGACTATAAACGGTTGTAGAAATTATAACTAATGAAACTGCCAAAGCCTTTAACTTGTTGGCAAAACAGTAAACCAAAATGTGCAATGCTATCAAAACCTCTTAGCCTGAAGCTGTTTGCCTCAGAGGGAAGAATTTGTGGAAAGTTTAACTTGAGCAACTGCTGCCTACAGATAGATGATAAAGGGAAAGTCATAGAGGAGAGCATGTCCTGGTCCAGACATGGAAAGGCTACAACCCCAGAGAAGAGTTTGGAGGATGGTTTTCAACCTCAGGGGATTCAAAACCCTCATAGGGATTGTGCTCCTAAATTTTGGGAGCTTGTGTAAACCTACCCTTCCTACCTCCTCTGGTTACGTCCTTGGTGTCCATCCTCTCCCTGCTGTCTCCAGCCTCACTGAGGCATTGGTCAGGGGGGAAAGAAAGGGCCCACACACGAGACACTGCTATGTGAGTATAAACCTTCAGATCAAGATAATGCTCTTTGACCCAAAATTAAGGAGGTTCCAGCAGGAGGAAATGTGGCAGGACACTTCCCTGGAAGAGTGTGGCCAGTGGGACCCTCCAGAAGGAATGTGGTGGAGGTGGAGCCTTCTCAAAATGAAGAAAAACGACATGGCTCTGTTAGTTCCTAGATACATATGTGCAGTTCTAGCACTGCTCTGTAACAGACTATACCACTTATGGAAAGACAAAAGACACAAAGACTGTATAAAAGGCAAAACCGTGCCATGGTCGGGGCTCCATCTTTTGGATATGAACCCAATGAGCCCTGCACCAGAACAAATAAACACTGCTTTTTGGAAAAAGCCTCGGTGTCCATCTCTCTGCGAGAATCCTGCTACACTAAAACTTCTAAAATCCTTTGAGTTTCAGCATCTGAACTGCTCAGCTTCTTGTCTGCTCACAGGAATGATCCTTTTATTAGTCCTATTCCACAGAATTAAGGCATTAAGAATAATCTTCCAGAGATGAATCCCATACTATCTTTAAGACTCCACAATAAAAGGTGTATAGACCAAAAAGGCAGATTTTCAGCATGCAAATAAGGTCACTGTACTTCTTTAAACTGTGTTAAACTGCTATTTAAGAGTACAATTAAAGTTGTCTTTTTAATAGTCTATTTATTCATTTCCACAACTGTTCTAAAACTGTTAGAGTAAAATAATGCCATCGTTGTGGTATTTTAGTTTTTGCATCATTTTATTATTTATCATGCAGTACTAGGCTCAAAACTACATCTTGAAATTATTTTATTTAGAAAATGTAGAAAAATCATTTTGATTCACTGTCTTAAGCTTGTACTAAGAACATAAAATAGCTGAATGTGGTGATGCAAGCCTATAATCCCAGTACTTGGGAAGCTGAGCCAGGAGTATCGCCATGATTTCAAGACCAATCTGGACTACATAGTGAGTTGAAGGCCAGTAAGACCCTCTCCCAAGGAAAAAACAAAATAAAAAAACAAAACAAACAAACAAAAAAAACAGGAAAAGGGAAAAAAGAAAAAAGAAAATAACTGCAACTATTTTAATTCATCTATCTATGCTAACTGTACCAAAAAAGCCTGTTAGCATTCCTGATATGTGGCTCTGAGACCTATAAAAATGATAGATGACTGGATTTATTTCTAATAAAGTTAATGTATAAATTTTTTTAAAATCCCTCAGCTCTACTATTATAAAAAAACCTTCTGGCTTTGAAAGTACAAGTTGTTTTTTAGTTTTGTTTCTTCACAGAATAAGTGAAAGTCTAAGACATAAATAATATTTAAATATTTTATAGATAACACCTCTCCAAAAAGGTCTGTATCCATTTTTTTCTCTGCCAATCTATGTATATCTCCATCTCCCCAGGTAGTATTATACATTTGAATCTTTTTTATTTTACTAATTTTTTCAAGTTGACAGGAAAGAAATATGAGACTTAAGTCTCAGGCCCACAAAAAACACACAAAAAGAAAAAAGAAAAAAAATTCATGTTTCATCTTTAGTAGGTAACTTTAAATCTAAATCATGCATACTACGTACGCAGGGATTTCCAAAACATTTTTTAACTACAGTATTAATTTATATATGTTCACTGTCATCACATAGATTAACTTTAGTGAAACAGCCAATTAACTCAAGGTTACACAATTAATAAATGGTAGGACGCACATTTCAACTTAGGCAGTCTGGCTCTGGAGTTCATAGTATTAATGCTGGACTATGCTGCCTGATCCTCAGAAATTCATTCTAATTACTCCTAAGTCTAGACCATTATTATAAAGTTTAAAGTAACTCAACTTCACAAATCCAAAAGCATGAAGGAGAAAATAAGGATTGGCTCTGGAATTTAGGACTTGATTCTAAGCTACTCTGAGGGATTCATATTCAGCCTTTTTGGAGTTGGCCTGTAAATCCATATTCTATCTGTGCAAAGCAGGTCTCTGAACATGTGTTTACTACTAGTTTTTATTTGTTCATCATCAGTCTGGCAACTACAGCAACTTATTTTGTTTGTGCTCATTTTTACAATATTCTTCTAACTTGAACTGGACCACATTAAAGAAAAAAGTTAAATTTTTTGTTAAAAATATTTTACACTGATACCATAATCTTCTACGTTCACTCTCATTGGTGAGGTGATTTCTGAGACTGGTTTTTAAGGGAGAAAGGATCTGTTCTCTAGAATGTTGTATGATGCAGACAGAAACACTGCAAAGGTAACCCTGAAGATCTAATCCTAAGGTTTTTAATTTAATTGTTTTCCAAGAAAACAAAAGAAGAATTTACCAAGTTTTTGGCAGGTATTTTGAAGCACATTTGAAAGGATTTGAAAAAAACAAAAATCTCTCTTAAAAAAATCAGCAAATTGTAATATTACCATTACTCAGTGTAACAACATCTCACATTTCCATGAGAATCCAGTATATTGTTTTCTCTTAACTAAGCATTCTGTTGCTGTTTGCATAGGGCTATTTATTAACCAGACCTAGTTTTCTTACATTTTTGTGAAGCTAGATTTTTTGGCATATGCCACTAAACATTCAAGGTGGTGCCAGTCTGACATTTAAGATATAGTTCTTTTGTACCAATTTCACTGTCTGTTCAATTTACTGATAAAGTTCTATTTTTATAAGTCTCTTCTATATTATTAATATAAACCATTTATATTAAAGGTTTTTCCCCCAGAATGTTTTGTTCTTTATCTCACAGGAGTTTACTTTTCTCTAAATACTGTGCACCTATTCATATTCTTTAAAAAAAAATTAATCCTTTTCCCACTGCTTATTTGTGTCTAACTTCACCATATTACTTTCCTGTTGGGTTATTAGAAAAGAGTTCAACTCTTTTTTGTATCATTTTGTGCAGACCAAGTATTTAAAATGTGTACTAGGATAATCACTTATTTGCTACTCTTCTTTAATTGAATATACTTTTAATATAAAGCCAGTCTGCATACTCACTTCAGGAGATTTGGTCAGCATAAGCCAATTTTCATGAGGAAAACAAGCAGTACCATGAGTAAAGACGAGAACATTTTCCAACATATACTGAGAGCTCACTATCATCTGGCACCGTGTTAAGTGCTTTCCATGTATAAGTTCACTTACAAAACCAAAAACTAGATGGGTGGCCTCCTAGAGCCTTAGAATAACATGAATCTCTCCTTCATTCAAGAACTATTTATTAAGCATATATCACATACCATGCACTGTGCCTACATACAAGGAATATAGTGAGAAGTAGAAGAGCAGTTGGGGAACTTAAATGACACCCATTTAGTCTACAAAAACATTATTCACAGTCATCTAAAACATTATTCAAGTGCTGGTTTAGCTGCATGACAATTACTGAGGGATATTTCACATTTTAAATATCCAGGCTCCACCTTTGTAAAATTCTGATTAGTAGACTTGAGGCAGAGCTTCCAAATTTGGATTTTGAAAAAATTCTCCAAGATGGATGATACAAGTAAGCAAGGTTTCCTTTTTTTTTTTTTTTGTACTGGTAGGACTCAAACTCACAACCTCCCGCTTACCAGGCAGATGCTGTGCCCTTGAGCTATATTGCTGGCCCAACAGCAAGGTTTCAGAACCACTGACTGATAATGAGTAACCATTTTACTTTACTTTCTCTCTCCAATTACCATCACAAAAGTCCTCCAAAAGTAAAAAATCTGGTATTAGTCCTACTTGAAATCTCACCAAATTCACACAGTAACAAAGTCTAATTACTTTTAAACTACACAAGTTCCCTGCTCTTTTTCCTCACCATTTGCCACATTCTTCAGCCACACGGTAGCTATCCAAACACACAATAATAGTTCATTAATTTTTGGCTGGTTCACTCCACCTGCTCTTTCTGGGTACCCTTTCCAATATGTACCCTTTCCCATATGCTTGATAAATTTAGGTAGAGACATTTTCAAGATTCAATACAAGCATTTAATTTATTTATCTGTCTTCTAAAATGGTATCTTTTCCCTAGGAATGACACTCTGGTTATTTAACTATATTGATCTTCCTGGACAACTCTGAAAGCTTCTTAGCGACAGGGAATTGCCTCACTCATCCATGTGTTCGCAGAATGAAAATCTGACTTTAGTATTCAGCCTGTATCTGCTATTTGACTTTAATTCAGGCAAAGGAAGATGACTGCCACTACAGCATTCTTTTCCACCCCGCCCCGAAATCCCAGAATTTGTGGTTTTCGAGCTCCTGCAATCCTATAGCCTATAATCATAATTAACCATGATAACTATGCTAGTATTATGAACAAGGTAGACTATTTGGATTTACTGTGATTATCTGAATATACATTTTACATACAAGTAAAGCTCACCTGATACAAGTTAGGATGAAAATCTTTTTTTTTTTTTTTTTTTTGGCGGCACCAGGGACCGAACTCATGACCTCACGCTTGCCAGGCAGGCGCTTAAGCCACCAAGCTAAATAGCTGGCCCCAAAATCTTATATTCTTTAACTGCTCTATTTCTTTGCTTACTTTGTAGTCTCTTCCTATGCAGCTACCAGGAGAATCCAGCAATCTTGCGTCTTAACAATTCTAGGAAATTGCGACACAAGCTAAAATTTGGTATCTTCATCTTAGGCTGAAAATTTCACATGTATATTTTTTGTTTACCTAACACACTTTATATTTATTTGGGGATCAGAGATCTATTGAGAGGCTCAATACTAACTCTGGATCAGGAGAAATTTATGTCACGTTAATAATCTAAAAACAAAAAATTTTTTTCAAACAAAACTTTATTACACACTAAACACTCAAATGAACCTTAAGCCACAGCAATTTGAGATTCATTAGTAAGTCCTGTACCAGAAATTTAACAAAGAGGCCAGCAAATTTTGAAATGTAAGAAAAATTTTATTTTTAAGTACAACTAAATACGTACACATGTAGCATACTATGCCAGGCAGAACACTGAATTGACTGAATTGAGCAACACTGTATAGAGTGAAGAACTGCTGGAAATAAGCTAGTGGTAAACTCAATACAGAAACAGAAAGAATGAGTATATTTAATAAAACATGACAACTGTGCCTCAAAAATGTGTGTGAATGCAGTTCAAACATGATCAAATGAAGACTGTGACGATTGTGGAGTATTTTCCAATTTTCTGAAACAGTATTTTAAAAATCATCTTTTAATACCTTTTTGAATGTCACAAACATCAAACAGTAAGAAATCACCATCCTTGGGTAACACCTGAGTTACCGGCTTCCCCCAAATCACATCACCTATTCTTCATTCTCCATTATAGCCCTCGCTTGATAACTTCATGGAACTGATTCCATACAGCCTCAGAGATTGCAAAATCCATGAATATTCAAATCTCTTATATAAAGTGGCATAAAATTTCCATGTAACTTGTACATATCCTCATGTACATTTAAATCACATTACTGGGGATTGAACTCACAACCTCATGCTTGCCAGGCAGGTGCTTAGTCCACTGAGCTAGATCCCCGGCCCTTGTCTTTTTGAGACAGGGTCTCGCTATGCCTGGCCTTGAGCTCACTTTGTAGCCCAGACTGGTCTCGAATTTGCAACAATCCTCCTGTCTCAGCCTCCCAATCACCTGTATTTCTAATACCTAATACCATGCTGTGTAACTTTTCTTGTATTAGGGAATAATGATAAGAACAAAAAGTCTGTACATGTTCAATACAGATGTAGATCCTGAGTATTTCTGATCAATGATTGGTTAAATCTATGAGTGTGGAAACCAAAGATATGGAAGGCCAATTGTACTTCCTGCTCAGTTTGTAAATTCTTTTCTATTTCCCTTGTGATATACTCACGAGTAACAAATTAGAGACCAGAACTTGTCGATGACACTAAACATTGTGTGCATTCAGAAGAACATATCCTTGAAATAATCATTTGCTTGAATAAGATGGAAGATGTATAAATTAACAATGGTCAAGAACTTACATAATAGAAAAAAACCCATATGTATAGGAATCAAGTTATACACATATGAATCATACTCGTAAGACACTTTTACTTAGTTCTAAATCTTGACCTTGATAAAGATTCTGGAAATGATGAAGGAGAAGTTCTCTTGAAGCAAGAATCTCTGTCCTCCAACTACATTAATCCTTCTCCTATGTTACCAAATAAATATTCCCAAGTAATCTGATCCTGTTTCCTTGTCTGTATAAAGATGAGTAACATGATCAGTAAGTGATAGAGTCCAACTGAAAATATGAAGCACCCCCCCATAATATGGTCCATTCCTTTCCACAATTAATTAATTTTGAGACAGGGTCTTACCATGTAGTTCAGGCTGGCCTTCAACTCATGGCAATCGTCCTGTCTCACCCTTCCAGGTGCTGGGATTGTGGGTGTGCAAAACCATGCCTGGCCACAAATCATGTATTTAATATATAATTTTTAAATTAAGAAATTTGGAAACATTTTGCCTTAACAATAGAAAACAGATACTATCTACCTTTAAGCATTTGAAAAGGACGTCATACAGAAAACAGACTTGGTACTTATGCAACTCCAAGGAGAAAGTGGAAGTTACAAGATGGAAGAGCTTTGTTCAAAAGTTAAAGCAGAAATGAAGATACAGTTTATGAGAATTTCAAAGTTCCACTTTCATTTTGATAGCAATGTAAATAATATAAAAAGTATATTCTGTATCTACATGATAGGTACCTATTCTAAATTCTTGTTACAAGTGTTTGATATTGCTTCTGATCAAGCTGGTACCAAATGGATGCTGAAAGGAACAGAGTTGTATTTTTAAATACAGCATATCAGACTGAGATCACTGGGTATATACCAAACGTTTGTAAACATTATTTTGCTCCAAAAGACATCTAAACAATAGTCAGAATTGAGAATTACTGGAAAAGAGAATTTCCTAACATTCACAATTGCCAAAAATTCTCTTGTGAGAATGCCTTAGGCGCATCTCTAGGGACAATTCTAAAAACAGATGGACAAATGAGTATATACACCCTTATGGCAATGTTCCCTTAAATGGTTGATATTTAATAAAACTTAAATCTAAGTCAGTATTTTCCAACAACTCAAAGCTGAAATCACATTTAAAAAAAAATACAAAATGGAACACACTATAGAAAATGAGTCGTCATTGAAATCTGAATATTGAACTGTGGCTTGACCCCTCAAAATGCCATACGCGATAAATCAGACACACAAATATGTGTTGAATGAATGAACGATAATCTGGTACAGATACTTAGAATAACAGATAATCTGGTTAGATACTTAGAATCATGATCAACGGTTGAAGAAAGTTTTACAGCCACATATAGTCAACTTATTCACATCACCCAAAGAAATATCCCTCCCTCCACTCACAGTGAAGGTAACAAACTTACATATATATTTCAAATATACAAAGGCAGGCATTTCCCAACTCTTCTTCTGTGAACAAGTTACAAGACATTTAGTGAGATGCTTGACATCGAAAGTACATTAAAAGTATGCTTTCTTTTTTTATCTGTTTTGTGGTACTGGAGATTGAAACCAGGCCCATCACATATCCCCAGTCTGTCTCTGTTTTCCCATCCATCCATTCATCCATCCACCCAAGACGGGTTCTCACTAATTTGCCCACAATGAACTGGAACTTGCAAGTCTCTTGCTTCAGTTTCCCAGAGTGCTGGGATTACACACATGTGCCACTATGTCTAGCTAAAAGTAGGCTTTCTTAACTTCCCATCCTCTACCAGTTAATACATCCTTCAGAATATTTTTCTTCCTTTGTTATTACCGCTATGGAAAATAATTATTTTAGAAGAACATGACTGTATTTAAAAAAAAAAACCCAGTAAGTTCACTTAATCTACAAAGATCAGATACTCATAGCAAAAAATAAAAAAAATCAAAGTGAAAGGACAGAAAAATTAATTATTTTATCACTGTTACTGGTTTACTAGTGACTTGGTTCAAAGGACATCAGATTGTAAGAAGGCTTGAGGGATTCCAAGCATGCTAATGTCAAGGAATGAAACGCCTCAGGAAACAATTTAATAATTACTATTACACTATAAACATCAATATACTTTCTATTTAATTAAGCCCTTATTTTGTACCAAGAACTATTAAGTATTTCACGTGGGCTAATATCTCATTTTATCTTTATCACCATCTTCTAAAGCAACTTTTCTTTTTCTTTGAGACGAAGTCTCGCTATGTAGTTCAGGCTGGGCTTGAATTCACTCTGTAGCCCAGGCTGGCTTCAAATTCATGGTGATCTTCCTGCCTCAGCCTCCTGAGTGCTGGCATTAAGGTATGTGCCACCCTGCATAGCTCTATAGCAACTATTCTTATCTTAATTTATAGATGAGGAAAATGAGACTTAGAAAGATAAAGCAACTTCTGCAAGACCACAGTTATTTAAGTGATACACACAGTAAAGTTCAAGTTTAAGCTATTATCATTATTTTCTTAAAGATATGAAATGAAAACCCTACTTCATAGAAGAGATTCTAAACTTTCCAAGTTATGGCAGGAATAGTTACAGAATGTCTATGCTTCATAGAAAGCTCTACAGAATACGGTTTCAGATGATTTGCAACAAAAACCAATAGCTCATTATTACAACACCAGCATTAAGAACCTGTGTGCAAGGTGATAATAATCTATAGCAAGATAGACAAATGATCTATAATAAGAGATCTGACTTATGGAATCAGGAACCCCCAACTCATGGTTTATAATGAGTAGCTCAAGCGAGGCAAACTAGCATTCTTTTTCTTTTCTTTTCTTTTTCTTCCACCTCTTCTTTTTTTTTAAGACACTCTCACTATGTAGTCCAGGATGGCCTCAAACTCACAGTGATGCTCCTGCCTAAGCCTCCCAAATGCTGAGATTAGAGCTGTGCAACATCATGCCCAGCTAATCTAGCATTCTTTCAGGACCCTAATGTACAGACACTGGAAGAGACAGGAAGTTTCTTTTTATTTCTTTTCACAAACCATATGGATCCAGGTGTGGGATGCCACTTGCTGTTTTTCCTAAGTGTGAGCAGCAGCACAGTGACGCTAGGATGCAGACAGAGCAAAGTACATAAATTGCCACAAAGTCAAGGATTACACTCTGAGGACATCCGCTGCGATTCTGAACTTAAGTGTTTCTTAAACCAAAGCCAGACTGCATGAGCCAGTAACTCATTTTGACCCCTTTAACTAGCTTAAATGGTGTTTTGTCACTTGCAATAAAAAGAATTACCATACTTCTCCAATTGTCAGAGTTCAAATAAAAAGCAAACATTAATGATAGTGATGTTTAACAAAATGACACTCAAATGCTGCTAGAAAGTATAAACTAGTTCAAACTTTCTGAAAGGTAAACAGCCCATAGTACTGAAAGCTTTAAAATTCATAATTTTTGACCCAGTAATTCTGCTTCTTATAATTCAGAGAAAAACCGCAAGTTAAAGGCTATCAATCATAACTCCGTTAATAATATAACTTTAGATTTAATCTAAATGCCCCAAATACAAGATTGACTGGAGTCACATGCGCAAGCATGTGCACTACTGGAAAATGAACCCAGTAATGCACTGATTCGAATGGTGGAGAAGGTCCCCTAGTGTGATCCAAGAATCCTGGAGATGCAGTGCAGCTCACAGATTTTGTCCAGGTAGTTAAGAGTCAATCAAAAGAGGAGAAATGAATGACAGCAGTAGTTATTGAGGCCTCTATCCAGGTCTGAAAATCTGTACTTGAGGAAGTTTTCAAGCAGTCATATATATGTTGCCTTCATAGCATTCCAAATAGTATTTGTTATTATGGTATACATTTGATAGGTTTTGAATATTCTAGAGAATTTTAAGCTTATTATCATCTTGGATTATGTTCACTAACTTACAATCACTGTCAGCAAAGAATCTGGTCCCTAGCTAAAAATCATCAATTATGCTTCAAATTATAACTTCATTAAATGCAACTAAGACTTGGAAGCTCAAAATTGGGAGGAACCATAATTTCAGATCACTAAACGAGTATCACTAAATGATATTCATTTCTACTACTTAAATGCACTCACGTTTTTGAAGAGATACTCTCAAAACTGCATAGTACTTATTTAGGAAGAAAAGGAAAAAAATTAGTGGATCAAAATAGTGAATGCCAATAATTATCCCTGAAAAAAGTCTTAAAGGTTATATAAACTTCAGAATAATAAAGATGTTAGCTTCCATTAAACGGCTCTTACAATTTCAAATTTCTTGTACTCTTAAACCAAAGTCTTAGAATCTCTTAATAAACATTCACAATCAAATTTTAAAACTAAATGAAACAATTAGTAAGCAGTCATCTAAAATGAGTCACCAAAAGTCTATTTCATCTTTGTATTCCTGATAATGAACTAAAATCTTCATAGTAGTTTATAGTTTTAGAAAATGTAGAAACATTGCTAACACAAGGTATGGTTTTAAATAGTTCACATGTTGTTAACTATGAGACAGTCATACAAAAGAAAACGAAAACACAAAGAAGCTACATCACAGAGAAGTTCCATCACGCTTGCTAGTCAGAAGCAGAACTAATGTTCAAACTCAGGCACCCTACTAATTCCAGTGCTTTTTTCTTTCCTTTGGTGGTACTGAGAATTAAACCCAAGGGCCTCTTTCATGATAGGCAAGCACTCTACCTCTAGGCTACATTCCCATGCCTTTCCACTTTTTCATTTTGAGACAGTCTTCCCTAAGTCACCCAAGTTGGCCTCAAACTTGGAATTCTCCTGCCTGCTTCCGGATTAACTGGGATTACACTCATCCGGTGCACTTCATGCTTTTAACAAAGAAGAAATACTGCCTCTATACTGCCACTATAGTGACTAAAATACTATTGAAACATTTAAAGCAGAAAATGCTCAGAGAAACTGGAAAAAAAAAAAAAAAGAAAGAAAAAGAAAAGTATGCTAACCTATATAATTTTGTCTTATGAAAACACGTTTGTGCACATATAAAAGACATGAAAAGAAACACATTAATATATTAACAGTAGTTATCTCTTAGTGGTAGAATTACACGCATATTTTTCTATGTACTTACCATTAAATAAATTATGATGTAGCCAATGCTAAGGAATATTAAGTAGTAGTTAAGAAAAACAAAATAGTTTTTATACTAACAACAAAACACAGTCAATTTATAATGTTAAATGAAAAAGGATTAAAATGAGATATGTAAACACTCAGAGCTAGGCAGAACAAATATATTCTAAATTATGTAAATAATACATTAGGTATATGAAAAGACTCCATGAGAGACACAGTAAGTTCTTAAGAGTAGTAACTTGATCAAGCAAGTAGGAGTGACTGTGATGGTAGTGGTATAAGGGGTTTTCCAATTTTCACTCAATACTTACAGTTTAACAATTTTTGCAATGAGAAGAGATATATGTATTATTCATATAATTTTTAAAAAGAAAGACTCTATATATCAGTAAAGCACTAGTAAACTATTTTTTTTATAACACTACGAACAGGAATGTGTGTATATGTGTAAATCACATTCTCTGGGAAGGGTCAGACTACAGCCAGCTGATGGGAAACCTAAAGGCCAGGTCTGAAGTGTATCTAAATTTTCCAAGAATTTTAGAATATTCCAATTTTAGTACAACAGAGTTGAACCAAATACATTCCTTAAGGATTTAACAGTTTGATAACTTACAGCCTTAACACTAAAGTTGCATTTAAACTCATCTGTCCCACGGCTGAGTCTTCTAGTAGACTCAATTTTTGAAGAATGTTTATAACCTAGTTATTGTTATGCCACCTACACCAACTACCTACATAACAACAATTATCATTTATACTGTATTTTCTGTGTGTCACATTGTTTTAAGGAATACGTACACATTCAGTCTTCACAACATTGGAAATACACGCACAGAAAAGTTAATTATTGTACCCAAGGGGACACAGTGGAACCTGACAGTCAGGCTCCAGAGGGTGTGCTCTTAACCACTATGAGCCAGACAGCTATATCACACATACTTAATAAAAGTTTGCTTAAGATGAAACAAAAGTAAAGATACTTCCACACATTTACCTAGATTTTGCATAGTCATACATACATTTCCTTTTTTTTGCTCAGTGAATATACAGACTTGAAAGGCACTTACCTTAAAGGGTGCTGAGTTACTTTCCAAACTAAGTACATGTAGTTATATATTTATTAACAAAATATATTCTGTAGCCTGGCTCTGATACTGTAAATTTCAAAAAGACGCCAAATAATTAAAACACAAGACTGATGAAAGTTCTAAAGCAAGCAGAAGGATTCCAAATCATAAGAAAAATTCCTATGAAAAGTTGGCCTGGGGCAAAGGACAACATAGACTGAAAAAAAAGCATCCTTTATAAACCTGAAAATCTCTCCATTCTCTTTGTTTTCCAGCTAGTCACTTGTTTACTCAAATACTAAAAGTTCACTGTGTGCTAGTATTCCTTTTAATATCACAAATTTCAAATTCAATTTATTTGGAATTTTGTCTATGAAAACATAATCCAATTTTATGATGGAAAAATGGAAGGAAAGATCACTTTAAAGAAATTTGCTTAGTGTCTGAATTTAAAAGATTAAGAACACATACATAGCCCAATCCTTAAAGACATTAACTTTTGCCTTTCAGCCTTGTTTATTTTTACCATAAAACTGACATTTTTTTTTAGTTGGAAAAATATCTTCACAAACTATGCGAAAAAGGAGACTAAATAGCACTTATCACTAATAAGTGAAAATTGCAATACTGACTACTTTTAATTTGCCTAAATATAGTTACTTTCAAAACAAGTGAAGAATTGAAATTGTTAGGCTCCATCACTAGACTTTCCCACATACAAAACAGTAAATTTTCAAAATCATACCTTGAAACAACCTTGATGTTTAGTATCATAATCAAATGAAACTTTAAAATGAAGAAACACTCAAATGGCAATTAAAACCACCAGAACAACTAAAAGAATATCTTGGGGATGGTTTCTAATAAGTCTCTAAAAACAAAGTTACTAAGTAAATGGGGCTTTATCAGCAACAGAAGTATATACTATTTCACTCTAAGTATTTTTCTTCTGAAAATGTAATTAGTAGATTACATCTTTTTAAATCACTAGAAAAATTCCCAATTTAAAGGCACTTAATGTAATTTATGTTGAAGCTTCCACTGGCAAACTGATTCCCCCTCTCCCCTTTTTTTTTTTTTCCTGTAGCTAGCTAGCATGAAGTTTGTATGTTATCCACAAAACCTTAAAAATACAATCACTTCTAGACATCCATTAGGATGTCTATTACCAACCCCCACCCCAATCCAAGAAAATAAACCATCACACACCGAGAAACCAACCAACCCAGAATATAAATGTTAGGGAGGACATGGATAGGGAATGCTTCTGCATTATGGGAAGAATGTGAAATGATACAACTGCTATGGAAAACAGTATGGCACTTTCAAAAAAATTAAAAAAGAGATGCTATATAGTAATCCAGCATGTAATCCTAGTACATAGGTATGCAAAGAAAAATTTGAAAAGAGAACCCTGAAGAAGGATTTGCACACCCACACTCACAGCAGTACAATGGCTGAGAGGTAGAAGCAACCCAATGTCCAACAATGAGTAAAGAAAATGCGGTTTGCACATTCAAAGGAATACTAATTCAGTCTTTAAAAAGAAGGAAAACTTGACACTTGCTACAGCATGGGTGAACCCTGAGGACATTATACTACATGAAAAAGCCAGTCACAAAAGCAGGGAAAAATTGTATGATTCTACTTTTATGAAGTATCTAGGATAGTCAAATTCATCAAAATAGCAGCAGAATGGTGGGAGCTCCAGTTAGGATGGTTGCCAGGTATTGGAGGAAAGAAAGGGAGTCATTCACTGGGTATAGTATCAGTTTTGCACAGTGAGTTTCAGAGACTGGTCACACAACTGTGAATATACTTGCCAGTACTGAATTGTACACTTAGAAATGGTTAGGATTTGAAATTTTACACTAATGCTTTTAAAATCATAATTTAGAAATAAAATCACTTCAAAGGTTATGGAGAAAAAAGTCATGGGATAATAACTTTGTCATTCAAAATTTACAATTTTGAATTTTTATATACCAGATTTTTCTAAAAGATCATGTCTGGCAAACATATATGGGCTTACTAATTCTTATTATGGAAAACATTAATTGGTATCAATTAATATCAAATTCAAATGCATGTATGAAATAGTTTTGTTTGGTACAATATTAAGGATACAACCTTGAGCCTTGTACATGGTAGGCAAGTGCTCTAGTGCCTAACTATATCCCGAGCCCTTTTATTTTATTCTGAGACAGGGTCTCACTAAATTGCCCAGGTTGGCCTCAAACTTGCAATCCTCATTCCTCAGCCTCCTGAGCTGGGGGAACTACAGGTGTGAGCCACCATACACAGCCAACGTAAGTTAAACTTTTACCAAAAATGCTAAGCAACTAAAAAACTGGCTTGTCTTGGTTTAATTTCTGCTACTCCAGAATGAAGCAGAAAAAGTGTGCAACACATCCAAACAAGCAAGCAGCTGGGTAAAATCCAGCAACTGCACAACCAGTTCCAAAGTAACTTAAAATCAACTTCTTGACACAAAACTAATCCAACAACACATTTAAATCTAAATTATTTTCCCCTGGTTGTGAGACAGACCTATATTAACAATCTCAGATAAGAAAAAGATCCAGTATTTAAAATATCTAAATTTTCAGAAATTGTGTTTACAAGAAGGCATTTATGAACAGCGTAATAATTTAACCCAATCTTTAACATCATGTGTAGTAACAATTTTTTACTTCAGCACGGAACATCATAAACTATTTAAAGTTTTTAAAAAAGTCAAGAGACTTATCTCCCCTCAGCCTCCTACACAACACTCTTGACATACAACAATACAATGTAACCACAAAATCTAGTGTAAGTCTAGACACCATTAGAACCACAAAGATAATAGAAGTTAACAGGTACAAAGATCAAATATTCTCCTAACTGCCCAAAGAGCTTTGTACTGAACAACAGGAGTGAGCTGCAACAATTTAAAACAACCTGATAGTTCAGTAAACATACACTTGTGGAAGAACACACTATTTCATACAGATTGGGCCATAAAAATCAGACCAAAAATAGAAGCTTGAAGCCTCACCTTGAGATGAAACCCAATGGTCTTTACTCAAAAAAGTCATAAGCAAAGGAGTTTTTCTACCAATATAGGTGCTTCAATGACAATATTTTATCAATTTGTGTTCAATAAGAATAAAACTGTCAAATTTTGGAATCGGAACAAAAAAAATTTAAATTACTGCCACTAAAACTGCAATGCCTTACACATATCTTGCTGAAATGAACTGTATGACTGGTGTATATGTTTGTGACTCTAGAGTCCAGGGTGAATTTAAAATAGCCCATTTGTTTATGTTAAATGTATTACACACTGGGTGAGGCACTGTCAAGAGGGGGCCCAGAGTAGATCAAATGCTCAAAAATATAACTATTCTAGAGGCCAAGATGACCCAGGGATGTACTGCTTCAGAAACAAAGAGCCCCTTAAAAAAGTTCTGAATCCAGTGTTAGTCTCTTCTTCGCCTTTAGTATATCTTGGACAGATACCTGAAGACAGATGAGAAACTGAAAGAAATATCTGGAAGGATTTGCAAAACAAGAGCTTTTAAGTGTGGAATCTAAAGCAGAACTTCGACAAATAATACCTAATCTTTAAAACCACAAAGTGTTACCTGGACTCCTGGGCACTGGCCAAAGTGATTTAAACGCATTATCTCATCTAACCTTCAGAGTAACTGCTAAGGGGGTTATTATTAACATTATTTCAAATGGAGGGAATACACAACTGAGACATTAGTGGAAAGACTGACACTCCTAACTCAGAGGTGTCTGCCTCCACATCCTTTGCTCTAAACCACCAGACAAGCTAATTTTTCAAAAAGGGGATAAAGCAAAGTGCAACAAGAAAAAAATTTACTAATAAATGAAAGGTTCTTTTTTTTGGTACTGGGAATCGAACTCACGACCTTGTGCTTGCCAGACAAACACGCAGCTGAGCTATATACCCCGCACCGAGAGAGGTTCTTTCAGTGGACAAAGGTAAAGAAATTAAGATCTATTCTCAGAGATTTTTTAATGATCCAGTAACTACCTGCTTAGGAAAACTGAGAGATTTTAGCCTGAAGCCTGAAACAGAACAACGACCCACTTGACAATCCTTCAAAATATAAAAATGCACACACATGTCCCACCCCAGGTACTAAAAATCAACAGGAAATGCCTTATGTTAATACTATTACACATTCTGTTCTGATTCCTTCCAATTCTTCATTTTGAGTTCTCGTTCTAGACCTTCTTTTAAAAAGACAAAATTGTTTCCCTTGTTGGCACGTTGAGAGCACACCTAAAATGGGAAAACTACAAATTCCCATTTCTTATCTTTCAAAAAAACTTAAATATATCTATAGTCAACAGCATCTAAGGATTGTTGAATAACCACTTACTGTTTATATTATTTTTAACTTATATTAGAATGCCTATGGTAAGAAATATAATCCCAGCTGATCCAAGCAATGTTGTAAATTTTCAAATGAGAACATTTTAAACAGATGGGACTGAGGAAAATTCAAAAACTCATTTAGCAATTGGGCTGATGCACTGTAGCTAATTCATTCATTTTAAAGTTGCTTTTCATATCCTCAAATATGAACAAGAAAGAAATGAATATAATATTGCATATGAAAAAGTGGTCGGTAATAACGCTTTGCATTAAATAGTTTAGTATGTAAGGATAAAAGTTGTCGCTACACAGAGGTAAACTGCCTGAGGTTTACAAGGTATCAGGCTCATCATTTCATCGACAGCATTGTAATCACTTCTACAAAACTAACTGCAGCTAATTCTGTTACCTCTTGAAATCAGGTCTAGACCTGTCTGCTCACTTTTTAAATTTTTAAGTGTTTTCTTCAGTGCACAGAAACTGAAAACTTAAAACTACTGAATAGGGACTCGAGGGATTGACAAAACAGTGGATACCGATAAGGAAAATTAATCTCTCCCAGAAGATTCTCTCCACAACTCTTACTATAAATCTTTAATCTCTTAAAATTTCCTCAAGGTTAGAATATTAGGTAACACTGTGTGTTGGGGACTGGTAGAAGGTGTCACTCCAAATACCCACACTCATCATAATCCATAACCCTTAATCTGATCCTTAGGCTCAAACTTTAAAGTGTTTTATAAACTTGCATTCAGTTCCCACAGAATGACTTTTAATTCGGGTATATGTTGAAGGTTCACTTTCAATACACTTCAATTCAGGAAAAGGAGACAGTTGTGAACCCTCTACCGCATCACTTTACTACTGCATTACGTTTGCTCTAATCATACACTTTCTTCCCATTAAAATTGTCTAAGCTTAACCAGTCACTACATTTTAAAACACCAAGATCTCTGCAAGGATGAATGAGGCATATATTCATTCACAGTGTCTGGGCCCTCGTGACAGGTGATACAAACCCAAGCATCCAGTTCTGAAGTTGTTTAAAATGTTGCTATTTCCCTACGCCGAAGTTAGGCAAGTTTTAAAATGTTTTTTCAAGGCGATTACAACAAAACGAAACAAAATCCGCACGCGCCAACTGAAAAGTTAGCATCTCAAGGCCGTCGCAGGCGACCCCTGGGCACAAAGGCAGGGACGCCGGGGCCGGGCCGGGCCGGCCGAGATCGCCCCGACCGCGCGCCCCGGGTTGGAGCCGAGGCCGAGCCGAGCCCACCGCGGAGCCCGCCGCCGCGTTCGCACGGCCCCGAGGACGGGGGGCGGGAAGGAGCGGAAGCGGGGTGCCCACGGCGGCGGCCCCTGCGAGGCTGACCCGGGGGCTCCAGGCCGGCGAGGTCCCCTGCGGACGGGGCTCCGAGGAGGCCGGGTCGGGAGGCAGCGGGCGCGGCGCGCGGCGGGGCTCGGACCCCGGCCGGAAGGCACCGTGAGGCGTCTCCCACCCCCCACGACAAGATGGCGACGTGGACAGCGGGGGAGCCGGCCCGCGAGGCTGGGGGAGGCGAGGGCGGGCGAGGCGCGCAGACAAAAAGGCCCGGGGCGGGGGCGCCGGCGGGAGGAAGGGGCGGCGGAGGAGGACCCGCTTACTTTTTCTTGTCGCTCGCGCCCCCGGCGCCCTCCATGGCGAATCGCTGCCCGCGACGCCTCCCGGCCGGGGGCCCCCAGGCTCGCTTGGGCCTAGTGCTGCTGCCTCCCCACGCGGAGCGACGAGGAGCGCGAGGCCGGCGGCGGCGGCGGCGGCGGCGGGCGAGGCGGGAAAGCCCTCCGAGAGCCGAGGCGCGGGGCTGGCGGCGCGGCGGACGGCAGGGGCCCGGGGGCGGCGCAGCGTCTCCCCGGGGATGCCTGTCAGGGCCTGGGCCGACGGTGCCCGAAGCGGCGGCGGCGGCGGCGGCGGCGGCGAGGACGGTCCTCGCGTCCCCTCAGACGAGGAGGCTCTGCGCTCTGAGGAGCCCAGGCAGCGGCAGGGGGCGGGCAAGGGCGGAGGCGCGCTCGGGCGCTCGGGCGCGCGGGGCGGGAGGGAGGCGGGGAACGCGCCGACCCGCCGAGCCCGGCGCGCGCCCGCAGGCCCGCCTCACCTGAGGGGAGGCGGGTGTCCCCGCAGCCAATGCCGAGCGACGCAGGCGGCCAGGCCCCACCCCAGCCCACGTTACTCTCAACCAATCAGGAAGCGCTCAGCTGAGGCACAGCTGGGAAGCGCTGCGGCGCTCACGTGCTCGTCTGTGTGCGCCTGGGGAGGGCCGAGGCGGACCAGGGGCGCGGCTGTGCTGGGGACCGGCACCGCCTCCTCCTCCTCCGGGGGACCGCAGGGCCGTCTTTGGGGGGCGCTGCTGAGAAGAGATTCGGCGGCCTAACGCCACCGGCCTCCCGTCTTCGTCTGCGTGCGGGCACGGGAATCGCCGGGCTCTCCAGCGTCCCGGGCACAAAGCGGACCTGGTCGCGGCTGCAGCGCCCCTCGCCGCCTTCCGGCCGGGCCGCCTGTAGATGCAATGAAAAGTGTAAAACACGCTCCTCTTGCAATAAACCTTTCACGGCGACTAGTTGAAATTGCAGGGAAGTCTTCAAATCTGAAACAGTCTTAACCTTTTAATATAGATAGATAGAAACGGCTTTGATAAATTGACATAAACCTGAGGTTCAGGGAAAGAATAGGGAAAGTGGCTTCAGAGACATTTTTATTTGCTAGTTTTGAAAGCGCTAAGGAAAATCTTAAATGAATTCAGAAAAGGAGGAAGACCAGCTTTAGTTTGGGGCTTACCGCTTCCAGGGTATAGACTGGAAGGAGGGGGACTTTCCAAACCTTCCCCACACCGGGGCCGGGGTTGCCCAACCCCCGAGTGAACTGGATGCGGCAGCCCAATACCCTTTTTGGAAACTACTAAATAAAATTTCCTTGTTGCTTGCGGAACCATGAAATTTAGTTTCATCAGTCTTTTTTTTTTTTTAAGCTCAATTAAGCCCTGCTTGACCCTAGATTCTTTTGGGGGAGGGTACCATTCTTTTATTGTTGAAAGATTAAGGAAATGGAATTCCAACTTTGCGGTTTTATTCTAGGACGATTTGAGAAATTGCCAGTCAACTTCAGTTGTGTACATGCAGTGCTGTACATTTCAAACTAGGAAACAGGAAAATATTACTTCGATTAAACTCCCATTTCAGTTTACAGAAATTTATATACGTTTGAGGGTGTGTATGTGTGTTATGGTTTGTGTCTAGATGTCCCCCCAAAGCCTCATGCAGCCATAGGTGAGGCTTTTTCAGAGGTGACTGAATCTAGACTTTGCAGTGCTGGGATGGATTCATGCTGCATTGCTAGGCTCAACGGCATAGGATTAAGGATGTGAGTGCTACCTGCACTAAGTAACCTGGATAAAACATAAGCCATAGATAGAGCCCTAGTTGTCCCTTGTTGCTTTGCTACCTTCTGCCTGCCATGAACTGTTTCTCCTCTGCAGTGCCTGTCTGCCATCCCACCCTGTCTTGGAGCCAGTTCTGAAACCTCTGGACTGACACCTCTATAAACTATAAGCTAAATAAACCTTTCTTCCTTTAACTTTAGGTATCAGGTATTTTGTCTCAGTAATAAGGAAAGTGACTAAAACAGTTTGATACTGGGAGTGAGACCATTGATGTGACTGTACCTGACCATGTGGTTCAGGACCCTTTGGGACTGACTTGTGGGAAGAGTTTGGAAAGGTTTAGAGATGCCGTCTGAAAAAGCAAAGCTGAGCACCTTAGGCTTTACTTGATGGAAGCTTCTGGTCAGAGCTCAGAAGACCAGAAGTTTGATAGAAATCCTGCCATAAAGACCCTGTTCCGAGCCAGGCGTGCTGGCTCACGCCTGTAATCCCAGCACGCAGGAGGCTGAGACAGGCGGATCGTTGTGAGTTCGAGACCAGCCTGGGCTACAAAGTGAGCTCAAGGCCAGCCTAAAAGGCATAGTGAAACCCTGTCTCAAAAACAGGGCCGGGGATCTAGCTCAGAGGTCTAAGCGCCTGCCCGGCAAGCGCAAGGTCGTGAGTTCAATCCCCGGTGCCGCAAAAAGAAAAAAAAAAAGAAAAAAAAAGACCCTGTTCCTGAGGTTTCTGCTGGGAAGAAGGAGTGCATTGGTTGTTGGAGTCCAGACGATGTGTGTTATGGGTTAGCAGGAAGTTTGTGTACATTTTGCTCATGTCCAGAGATTTTGACTGAGATTGAGATTAAGGGCAGGACACTAATTAATCTTGCAGAAGAAATTTCAAGGCAGTCTAATGTTGAGGCAGTGGCATGGTTACTATTGGGGGCTTTTAGCCAGATTTATTTCAGAATCAAGAGCAAAGAGTCCAACAGAATGATTTAAAATGCTATGAGTTTGGCCAGAAAGGAAGCTCCAGTAATGTTTCAGCCTGCAAAGATGGAACAGAGGAGAAATTGGTCACTGAAAATACTAATAAACAAAAGCCATGGTGGATGGCATGTCAGAGGAAAGCTGTTCTCCTAATGGAAGCTGGGAAATAGAGAAGGGAACAGTCAGAGAGACAGAGAGGAAAGGCCGAGGGACAGGATGTACCCTTCCAGATTATATCCCCAGTTTCCCGCTTCCGCCAACCAGGTCCCACAACCTAACAGCACATTCACTTACAAAGTCACCATGGGTTAATCAACTGATGAGGTTAGTGCTTGCATAAGCTAATCATCTTCCAAACCCCCACCACTAAATGCATGAGCTTTATGGGGAGTACTTTTATTTAAACCATAGCATTCTGCCCCGACACCAAAAGGCTCATGTTCATCTCATTATACAAAAAGGATTTAGTACATCTCTAAGAATCTCAAAAGTCTCAGTTTCAGAATTGCTCAAAGTGCAAGTCCAAATTCCCTTCAGAGAGTCAAGGCAACTCTTAACTGTGTGCTCATGTAAAAACATACAAATAACAACAAAAATTTTAAAATTCCAAACTACATAGGCACAGAACAGATACTCCCATCCCAAAAGGGAGAAATAGGGGAAATAGAAAGGAATCAAGCCAAAGAAAGACCAAAACCCAGCAGGGTAAGCATTAAGTCTTGTAGACCCATGCCTAACATCCAGATCACATAGTGACACGATGTGAGCTCCAAAGGGTTTGTGCAGTCCCACCCATGTGACATTACTTGATGCAGTTCACATAGGCTGTCTTTTCAGCTGGCTTTGCTTACTGCCTACAGCTTTCCTTGACAAATCTTCCTTGTTCCTGGCATCTACAACTTCCTAGTACCTCCACTGCAGCTTTGACTTCATTCTCACAGATTCATTCATTGCCCTTTTACAAGGCTCCCAGCAGGGACTCTGATCCAGTCCCATGTTGCCTAACTTCCCAGATTTTCCTTTGAAATGTGGGTGGAAGCCTCTATGACTTCACAACTCTTGCATTGTGCATGCCTGCAAAATCACCATCACATGAACAACACTAAAATCTGATACTAATGCAAGAAGTAGCTGGGCTCTCTCGGACCATGGCTGCAGTGGCATCTGACTGCAGGATGCTTACTGTGGGGGAAACCTCCCTAAGTGACCTTAGATGAGCAAGAAACCTGGGACTCTCTCCTAAAATACCTTTCTATATTTACACCCTTAAGCCTGTGATAGGTGAGGTCTACCCAATTCCTAAGGTGCATTCAAGGTGTCCTTCCTCTTGTACCAGTGCAAAGTGCTTGCCTTCATTTTAACGACACTAATTTCTTCAGCAACTGTAACTTCTTTAGCCCTACATTTACATGCATGTCTTTTCTGGCCAAACTGTTATGTTTTTTAAATCTTTCTTTGTTTATTGTTCCTGATTTTCACTGTAAATCTGGCTAAAAGAGCCAGCATTAACCAAGCCACTTCCTGAGCATTGCGCTGCCTTGAAATTTCTTCTATCACATCAATTTGTCTGTTACCTTTAAATTCAGCCTTAAGCAAAGTTTTAGGGCAGGGACAAAATGTAGACAAGTTCTTTGCCAGAATTTAGTAATCAATGGCCTCTAATGCAATTACCAGTAAATTCATTATTCACATCTGAAATTTCATGAACACATTCTTTATTGTCTGTGTTTGTATTAGCACTCTTGATACTCTGAGCTCCCACAAGAATTGCCCATCAAGCCGGGCGTGGTGGCTCAGCTTGTAATCCCAGCACTCGGGAGGCTAAGACAGGCGGATCATTGTGAGTTCGAGACCAGCCTGGGCTACAAAGTGAGCTCAAGGCCAGCCTGAACGGCATAGTGAGACACTGTCTCAAAAAAACAGGGCTGAGGCTCTAGCTCAGCGGTCTAAGTGCCTGCCCAACAAGCGCAAGGTCGTGAGTTCAATCCCCCGTGCCGAAAAAAAAAAAAAGAATTGCCCATCAAGCTCTTCTTATAACCTTCTAGGCTTTTTCTAACCCAATTCTCCAAAGTTTTTCAAATTCTCCAGAAAAATCAATTGTAAAGACTTCTGAACCATATCGTCAGGTATAGTCAGAGCAATGATACCACTTCTGGCTTAATTTTCTGTATTAGTCACTTTTCTGTTGCTGGGGTAAAATACCTGACATGCACACTTTAAATGAGAAGGGGTTTATTTTGGTTTCTGGTTTCAGAGGTTTCAGTCCATGGTCAGCTGGTTCTGAGGCAGAAACTCAAAGCAGAAGGGCATATCAAAGGAAAACTGCTCACCTCATGTCGGCCAGAAAGCAGAGTGAAAATGGAAGAGCCAGACAGAGAGAAAAGGCCTGGGGAAGGGATATACCCGTCAAGGTTCCATCCCAAGTGACCTACTCACTCCAACTGGGCCTTACCTATTAACAGCACAGTCAACTATGAACACATCAACAGACTAATCCCTATGATCCAATCACCTTCTGAAAGCTCCAACTCTGAACCACTGAGTATTTTGGGAGACAGTTTTGATCCACACTATAATGATCCCCAATTTTATAGCTCTGCTAGCAGTAATTACTTGCGCTTCTGCTATAGTTTAGCCAACTTTAACTATTCAAGAGTTTCAATTATATTAGAATAAATCCATATATATTCTCTATTTTCCACGTTGGAACTCTCCAGGTTGTTCCCATCTTCACATGTGAGGATAGTTGCAGAGATCTTCAATCATTTCCTGTTTCACCGTATTTATAAGCATTTCTCTTCGGTCAGTGGTTATAGCCATAACATACAATGTTTATCATTTCAAAAGATGAGCATTTTGTAATAGAAAATCTAAGTCACTTACATTTTTTTAACATTTCAAAAACCCTAAATGGAATAACTCAAATTTGCCTTTCCAGAAAAGTATAAAATATGGTTTATGTTTGCATAACTTGGCACACAACCCACTGGTTTTTATGTAATTACAAAGGAATCAGATAATAGCCCACAATTGAAGCAATCATGCTAAATACTAAAATCCTAAAGAGCAAGATTTCCCATATGATAAAATTTTAAATCACTTCCTTTACCAACCTTCTACTAATAAATGCATTTAGGTTATTACTGTATATGTATGTCTAGATGAGCAGTCTTATTTAATCACATTGTAATCTTTGTAAATGTCCAAGGTTCATTGCAACTCACTTTGCAGAACTTACTTTTCTTTTCTTTCTTTTTCTTCTTTTTATTTGTGTGTGTGTGTGTGTGTGTGTATGTGTTTTGACACAGGGTCTCACTATGTAGTTTAGATTGCCCTTTAACTCAGTATGTAGCTAAGGCTGGTCTCAAACTCACAGAAATCCTCTTGCCTCAGTCTCCTAAATGCTGGGATTACAGACATATACTACCATCCCTGGGTCTTGCAGAACTTCCTAAGTAGTCTAGAAGATTATAGTAAAACCTTGGATTGCAATAACTTGTTCTGCAAGTGTTCCACAAGATAAGCAACATTTCTAATAAATTTTAGCTGATAAAGAAGCAATGTCTTCAGGGAGAACTAAGAATAAAGCTAAGTCCCTGCCTGTGAGTCAGCCCGCGCAGGTTAGGGAGCAAAGAACCGCATTCCCCCACTATGCGCCCCACCATGAGCAACCAGCTGATTTGGAGGAACTGTATTATTTGATTGACTTTGCAAGACTAAAGCTAGTAGTGTGAGCAACTATTTAGAGGACAACAATATGCAATATAGTAAATATTGTAGATTTTCTACTGTCTTATCACTGTTTGAATTCATTTTATTGTTCTGTTTTATTCCCTTTAAAATTAAATTAAAAAAGAAGCAGTGGCTTGCAATATGAGTAATACGTCATGCAGAACGTCACAGGATCACAACTAAGCCAATGGGGACCTCTCCATGGCATTGCGGGAGATTGTCTCCCAACACTACCTGAATAAGGCTGTAGCAATGTGAGTGATGAATCTGTTTAATGAAGATGCAATGTCATATTTCTATGAAATACTCAAAAGGAGGCAAAAGCTAGTGTCATTGTAGAGGTTCCTTGTTAAAGTTGCATGAAAAGAAAGGGATTCCATTGAGCCAATAGGTAGCAGTGATTTCATTAGTGATAGTGAAAGTCATCCTACACAGTAGCCCTCCTCTCTCTTATCTCCTTCATACCAGCCATGAAGGTGTTTGGAAGGTAAGTGCAGGTTAATTTATTTTTTATATAGTGTATTTTCTTTATTAGTTTGTATTATATTACAGTATTGTAATCATTTTTATGTGAATATTTTGGGGTTGTGGATCAAAACAGCTTAGTTTCCATTATTTCTTATGGGGGAATTCACTATGATATACAAGTGGTTTGGATTACAAGCACATTTCTGGAAGAATTATGCTCACAAACCAAGGTTTTATTGTACTTTCAAATGACTCCATTAACCCCTAATCCATAATTAGTTGGATAATGAGCAGTGATTGAGAAAGAGAAAAGGTAAAACTTGAATTTTGGATTACTACTAAAAATGTGGAATATTGGGTCTTTTACAAGTGAAACATGAGCTAGTGCTCCCTGGATCGTGGTGAGGACTGCTAATGTTGCCCCTGCTCTCACGATGGCTTGGGTCTGAACTGTGCCACAACCTCTCAGGAGACGTGTGTTGTCAGACCCTCCTCAGGGTCGAAGTTTGAGCTGCAGGCATCTTGGTGGCTGCAGGAGTACAGAACTTCTGGAGGGACTTTTCCTGGAAAGCTTTGCTAATTTGCAGTAGCTGGACAATATTCCTAATTAATATTTGTCTGTCAGTATAATTGTGACATTGTTTCACTGTCATGAGAGGTGCTCATCTCCAAATGCTTTACAGAAAAATCACTTTGGATCCCAGTTTTTCAATGGCATCAAGACAACCAGAAGTGCCCGCTCTTGAGCCTAGTGGGCCTCTAGGCAAGATGTCCCTGCCCATCGGGATGGGCATTCAGCTATGATGATGCCCTGCAGGACCTTGTGCACATGAGTCCTCCTAGCAGACATGGGCAGCATCCCCTAGAACCCAGTGATTCCACAGCACAAGTATCATCGGAGGAAGAAAAGGCCAGTGTATCCATGACCCTGGTCATGGCTAGTGACAGCATGGACAAGGTCCTGGAGTTGAAGGCTAAAGCTATCCATGTCATCATGAATTCTCTGATCACAAAACAGACCCAGGAGAGCATTCACCATTTCGAACAACACATATCTTACCGAAGAAAAGAAAGAGAAACTGCCTTTGTGTTTCTCCTCACTGTCATGAACATTGTCATGAACATTGTCTCAAATATTTGCTGTTTTTTCTTTTAGGTGGCATTTTGTTCACATAAGGAACTGACCTTCCATAGAGAAGCCCTGGAGTCTAATCTTGTCACAATTAATGTATTTGTGTTTTCTGTTTCTTGTTTTGATGATAAAAATCCTTACTACTTTCTCAAAAAAAATAAATAAACAAGTAAAAGTGAAACACAAGCAGGGTGAGTCAGTGTACACCTGAAATTGCAGCACTCAGGCAGCCCTGAGACAGGAGAATCACAAGTTTAAACTCATCTTGGGCAATTTAGTGACTTAGGAAGACCCTGTCTCAACTGTAAAGGTCCTGAGTTCATTTCACAGTTTCAGAAAAAAAAGAGGGAAACACATCAGATGTACACAATTTAAAGTTTATCAGACTACAGAAGATGTAGCTTTCGATAAATGTTTCTTGGCTTATTTTTGCACTTAGCCCTTTTCTTTATCCTCTGCAACGTACTCATAACAAGAACACTTTTTTTTTAAGTACTTAGAAAAGAAAGTGCGTAGGAAATTGTACACATTGGAAACCTTTGTTTTGCTTTCAAGAATTCAAACAAAATGAATATGTACATTTGATTGAGTATATGGAGAATGGTAGTAAACTGAAAATTGACACCAGCCCTTTTCAATTATGATAGATATTTTTCAACATGAATTTACAAAGAAATTCCAAGGGGTTTTCCAGGGTTTTTTTTTCTTTCTTTTTTTTTTTTTTTAATTTTTCTTCAGTACACATAGTTGAATTCAGGGCCTTGGCACTGAGCCACAGCCCCAGCCCTTTTTTAATTTTGAGACAGGGTCTCACTAAGTTTCCCAGGGTGATCTCTAATTTACAATCTTGCTGCCTCGCCCTCCCCAGAATGCTGGGATTACAGACATGTGCCACTGCTGGGACCTCCAGGTTTCTGTCCACGTATAAAAACCTTGGAATTGTTACTCCTGCATTCTCATAACAAACTAAAGAAAGCTAAACAAACTGAAAATCTACAAATCTCCTCAGTTCTATCAGAGAAATGAAGTCACGATGGGAACCATTGACCCAAAAAACTGGAGAGATACAGCGGGAGGCAGAGGAGGAAGGGGAGGGGAGGGAAAAGGAAGGGAAAGAGAGAGAAAAAGAGAAATCACACTTTACCAAGAGGAGAGGCCAATACCACAGCCTGAGCCACTGTCAGGAATGCTTGACACTATAACTGAGGAGCTACTAGAATCTCAGTGTAGACCAAGTCTTGAGACCTCAACCCATTCCTTGAGTTGTTTTTGGGTTGTTTTTTTTTTTTTTTTTCTTTTTTAAACTTTCTTGAGTTTACCACTTGGAATGGCTACTGTATTTTCACTCTGAAGGTCAGGGAACAATCCCCGCTTGCTTTGAAATACAATTGTCTTTAATAGGTTCATCAATAGACTGCTCATAGCCCAAGAAAGAATGAGTAGCCTTGAACGTATGTCAATTCAACTTCTAAAACTGAAATACAAAGAAAAACAAATGGAAAAAGACAAAATACCCAAGACTGGATGTGGAACAGTTACAAAAACTGTAATCTAACTGTAATGGCACTACCACAGGAGATGGTATAGAGGAAAGAAAAATTATTGTAAGAAGTAGTGGCTGAGAATTTTCCAAAAGTAATGATAAATACCAAGCACAGATCCAGGATTCTCAGAGAAAGCAACAAGGATAAATAGCAAAAAATCTAAACCAAGGCACAACATAATTAACAGCTGAAAATTAAAGACAGACAAAATCTTAAAAGAAGGGGCTGGCCATTAATAACGGAGTATGGGAGGAAATACCTTAATTATTGAGAAGAAACGACAAGAATTACATCAAACTTCTTTTCAGAAACCATCCAGACAAGAAAAGAGTGGAGTAAAACAGCTAAAACACTGGAGAAAAGGAATACTAAAAGTCTGTGCTCAGTGAAATTATCTTTCAAAAAAGTAAAAGTGTGTTTCTTTCTTCAAAAAGAACTCTGAAAGTCTTTCTTCAAAAGGTAACCTGAAAAACTTTCTGAGACAAATCAAACATAAAATTTATTGCCAGTAGACCTGTCTTATAAGAAATGTTGGAAGTTCTTCGGAAAATAGTATAAATCAGAAACTTGGAATGATGTAAAGAAAGAAAGCAAAAGAGCAAATTAAGAGAATATAAAACATTTTTTTACTCTTGTTCTAACATGTAACAGCTTGTTTAGAAAAAAAACTAATAGAAAAATGTTTTCTGGATTCTAGCTTATGCAAAAGTGGAATGAATGATGGCAATGTTAAATGGATGGAAAGAAGGAAGTGGGGACACTATTATAAGTACTTGCACCCATCTGGTTTTATATTATTTTGTTTTGTTTGAGTTTATTGTGTGTGAATGTATGAATAACCATTTAGAAAAAGGCAAGAGACACTAGGGTAGCCATTGTTAATCTCCTGTTGTTATGTTTTGAAGACCTGTATTGCTTGCAGTGTTCTGTTCTGAAATGCTATGTTGTGTTTGACTCTATTCTGTTTTGTTTGGCTTTGTTTTGTTCTATTCTCTTTAAAATAAAAAAAAAATAAGTACTTGCACCCCCCCCCCAGTGAGACACTATAAGATTATTCGAAAGTGGATTTAGATTAGTCATAGATGTATACTGCATATCCTAAGGCAATGACTAAATTTTTCTTTAAAGTAGAATGGCTATGCTACAGAAGAGAGAAAATGGAATAATGTAGAATACTCAAGTAAAACCAAAGACATTGTAGTAATATGAAATCTTCCTATTCATGAGTGTGAAACATCTCTCCATTTATTTGTTTTCTTTCATTTCTTTCATAAGAATTTTGTAATTTTCCTCTAGGTTTTATGCATATTTTGTTAGATTTATTTGCTAAGTATTTCTTTTTCTTTTCTTTTCTTTCTTTCCTTTTTTGGTGAAAAGCGATGCTGTGATTTTGACTCAAATTCCAATTGCTCATTGTTATATGTAAGAAAGAAATTGACTTTTTGTGTATTAACCAGGTATTCTGCAGACTTGCTATAATTACTCCTTTCTTTTAGGAGTCTTTTTGTTTTGTTGTTTTCCTGTCCAGTCTTTGAAATTCTCTTTATTGCCTTGTCCATTGCTGTTGCTTCCTCTCCTCCCCCACTCCTCCTCCTTCTTCTTACCTTCCACTCCTTTTCTATCTTCTTTGGTTTTATTTATTTTATATTAAGTATTCATTCTTTTATAGGCAAGACATATATTTGCTGTTTTAATCTGCAGGTTTGTGTGCAGTGGCAGTGTATGAGCTCTTTATGGATAAGAATACTTATTTTAGCAACCCTGTATTCTAGGACTGGTGTCTGGAACACAAAAAGGATCATTTCTTGAGTGCCTGCTATATTCTAAACACCACACTATGCATTTTAGAGGTGCTCTTTCATTTAAGCATCATGACAAAATAGAAATTTTCAGGATCACATTGTGCATCATTAAGGTAGTAGTGAAAGAGGTAAAAGTACCAGCTCAGAAAGCTAGCAGGAAGTGGAAACAGGATTGTAGGCCACTTCACTCCCTTGTGCAACTCAAACTGTTTTAACGGTGTGTAGGGAATGCTCACAGCTGTGGAATGTGGGGATGGGGAGGAAAAATAGTTCGTCTTCTTAGAGTACCAGCTTCAGAACAAAAGAAAACTGAGTGATATAACTATGTGTGTAAAGCATTTGGTTAAAAACACTTCAAATACAGCAAATAAGTAGATACACAAAAGTTCTCCTGGCCTTCCTTACTTCTTTCTTCTCTCTCGGGGTACCCACTATTACCAAACATTTGATCATTGGGCAATGCAGGGGACCTCAACACCCACACTATCCATACCCCAGGCAAAAATTCAAGTATAGACTTTGACTCGCCGAAAACTTAACTGCCAAGTTGGTTGACCGAAAGCCTTGTCGATAACATGTATCACTGATTATCACAATGTCGTGTATGTATTATACATGGTGAAAATGCTAGATAACCATGAGAGACCACATTTTACTGAAGTATGCGATTTACTGGAAAAATGAAGTGTTCACACAGAAATAACTGGAGATGATTAGCTTTATACAGTGGCATGTAAGCAGATACATTTGACTTCTGAACTCTGCAACAGCAACAGGAGGTGACTAAAAAATTATTACAGTAGCACAATATGTACTGAAGTATATTTTATGCAGGTATGATTTAATACTGTACCTTTATGATTGTTCACAATGTTTACATCTTGGAGCCATGTATGATCTGTAATTGTTTATGTGAATAAGCTTTAGTAAATTTTAACATTTCTGAGGCAGGGTCTTACCATGTAGTTCAGTTCAGAATGGCCTTGAACTTACTATGTAGCCCAGGCTAGCCTCAAACTTGCATCCTCTTGCCTCAGCCTCCCAAGTGCTGGGATTACAGATGTGTACCACCGCACCTGGCAATTTTAACTTTTTAAAATAGATTTGTGCAATTTTTTGGTTCTAGCTGATAAGATATACACTCATGATACCTAATTTTTTCTTAAATTTTTAATAGTTCTAGGTTATGCAGCCTGCCAAGCTTTTCAAATGTTACAATTTTTTTTAAAAAATCCACATGTAAATAAATCTGCACAGTCCATACCTGTGCTGTTTGAAGGTCAACTGTCTTTGCATGTAAGTCTGGAGATAGCCAATTAGTATACCAAAACATCTGTGCTTCTGTCCTTTCCTTATGTACAAACAATACAATAGCATACACTTTGTCCTCCTGCTGAATTTATTACATGTAACAAACATTATTGAGTTTCTCTGTAAGTTCATATACTGCATACTGTATCTTAAACATCTTAAACTACATGTGTGATGAGGTATTGTAGAATGCAAAATCACAAGAATTTTAAAATTAATGCAGCAGCTTAATGTTTATGAACAAGGATAATTTAAATTTTACTGCAAATTAAACTAGTTTTTGGCAGGTTAGATAAGCACATTTATCAGTTGAAAAAAAATTTGTACAGAAGGGCAACTTTGATATTGTAATCTGCTTTCAGCAAACTACAACACATCAATTTCCTTATATGTTTGTAGAAGTTATTAACCTTACATGAGTTACAAATAGAACAAATTTCTTTCTATGAAGTTAAAAACTTGTGTTTTTTTCTTTCCTTCATCCTTACTATGTTTAGAGTGAATATTCCAATTTTACGCATTGTACATTATTTTTCAGTGGCAAGGACACTAAGTGTCTTCATTGAAAATGACTAATAATTTCAAAATCCAACTCAGACAAGCTTAGAATTGTCTGATTTTTATGAAAGTGAAGGGTAAAAAGTATACTGTCAATCTTGGAATTCTATAAATGCAAAAGGAGTTTTAAGAACTCATTTACTCGCTGGGGGTTTAGCTCAGTGGCACAAATGCCTGCCTGGCAAGTGTGAAGTCGTAAGTTCGATCCCAAAAAATAGCTCATTTGCTAGGATTGGAGTTTGTTATGGTTATGGTACAAATTAATGTTACATAATTATTTTTTATTTGGGGCCAAAATTTGTTCCTGTCTCTTAAGAGAAACATCTTTGAATTCCACATACAGTCTACCGAACTTCTGCCCAAACACTGCTAAACAAGAAGCTCTTGTCAGATGGTGAGTCTTCCAGAATTTCTGTGCATCTCCGTCCAAGTTTGTTTCAGTCCTTTAAAAAATACTTTTTTTTCCCACATCATATAGGCAATCAGGTGATGGATTCAGGTGAGAAGATTGTAAAATAAAGCTTAGGACAGAAGTGCCTGCTATAAGCTATGTGTGTAACACAGTCATTCCCTGCGAAACAACTGGTTTCTAGCAGGTAGAAAACCCTCATACCAAAAACTACAAAAATATTAAAATGCCAGTAAACAAAACATTTAGGCAATGTTTCCCCCTAGATGTTAATTTCCGCTACAAGTTGTACTTTTTTATTAGAGACTTTAAAAATAAACACTTTTAAATGAAAAACTGTAACAGCATAATTAAAGCATAAACCAAACAACAGTCTCACATTGCTTAATATTAATCTTAGCTTGGTTTTCTTCCCATGTGCCCTCAGCACTAACAATTCACATTTTCCAGATTTTGGGTGGATAATGTATTCCCTTTGATTTTTTTTTTGGTGGGTAATACAGAAACATTAACTGTTTGGCTCTTACATTGGAAATCTTATAATGTTTCCTTTGGTTATGTGTGTCAGAACTTGCCTGTGAAGAATCAGAGTCAGTCACAAGAAGTTAATTTTATATCTGGGCTAGCAAAGACAAGTTAGCTCCACTTTTAAGTAAGTATAAATTACATGGCAGCACCAAGTAAGTCAAAGCTTCGTGGGTCATCTTATTATCAAGGATCATAAAATTAAACTTGTACTATTTGCCAAGTTTTGGGGTGGATCTCAGGAATGGACAGTCTCTCTCATTACTTTCCTCAATACTTTCCAAGTTGTGACTTCATTTCCACCCCCGATCTTTGGTCCATGTTTCTTGTTTTGTGAGGGACAAAAGAAAAGCCATCCAGTGAGTTGTCAAAAGTTTTCGTGTTTGTTAGGTAACTATCCAGACCCTTGATCTGAATATTCCTCACACACACACACACACACACACACACACACACACACCACCACACTATGGCCAGGCATCAGGACATCTCTGATCCTTGCTGCATGCAAATTCTCCAAGCCTTATTTCAGATCCTGTTAGTAAGATCTGTGACAGTTCAATCCCTGGTGCTGCAAAAAAAATAATAATAATAATAAAAAAAAAAGTAAGATCTGTGACATCTAGATTCAGCTGTAAGAGTTTGCCTGTAGGAAACCTGAAACTTGAATATTGTTCAAGATGCAGAAGAAATATTTCACTTAAGCCTTCCAACTAAAGAAAGGGCATTCATCGTGTGTCCTACATGCTCCCGAGAATAGGTTAGCTTTAACACACATATTATAGTACTTTTATGCATAATTTTGCAATAGAATGTACAGCCTGTGCAGTGCTTTGTCTACCTAGTTAAAAGCTATATTCTCAGTGTCTCCAATAACGCTTAGCACAGAAAGGGAGCTCAAGAAATACCATTTTGTTGCTGTTCTAAAATCTGGGCTCCATGAGCACTGGTGTGTAGAAGCTCCAGAAATGAGGAATGGTGTGTATAAATATCACATAGCTCACTTGGAAGACCCTCAGATAATTAGGTTGACCAACTGTGTGGAATTAGTCTCTGATAAAGGAGAAGTAATATCCTTGACAACGCTCTTCTGTGATGTGCAAAAATGAGTGACTGAGATTCAGGGCCCCAACCTGTTCTACCAACTACAGTGCAGATGAACCTTCCTCCTTTGTACTCAGTTTCCTCATCTGAAAAATAAAGGATTTGAGCTCCTTAATCTGTAAGTCCTTTATGATAAAACTCCTCTAAAATTTATCTCGTACAGCCCTTAAGGGAATAAGATTTAGAAACACACAGTAAATGTCATAACTAAGTGGATAATTAGAGTTAACTAATAACCAATTTTATTTTAAAAAATAAAAGAATCCCTCACAAGTGAATAGAACCTTTAATAGCGTCAAAGCACTTTCACATCTATTACTGTATTTCATTTCAAAGCCACCTTTTAAATTACTTAATATAAGGGCTGGGGATCTAGCTCAGCGGCCTAAGTGCCTGCCTGGCAAGCGCAAGGTTGTGAGTTCAATCCCCAGTGCCGCCAAAAAAAAAAAAATAAATAAATAAGTAAATTACTTAATATACTTCAACAATTGTCAACAACCTGAGATTACACAGAAAATTAGTGGGATACGTAAGACCAGAATCTAGATCTCCAAAATATAAATTTTAGTTTATTAAGAACCCAATGGGACAAATGATAACACAATGACAGCTGAATTTCAAAGGCAGCTTTTCATTATAGGGAAAATGCCTGATGTGAATTGGATTCTGCCATAAACACCAAGGGTTAGAGAATAGTTCTGTTGTTTGACTTTTGGTTTAAAAATACATTCAAGTTTAAGAAATGTTACTGTGGGACCCTCCAACCGATACCCTTCTCATTGTGTGGTCAGTGCTGCTGACCCATCCCGTGTGTTCCACGTTGCACAGGTTGAGAATGGCAGTTGTCGGGGGTTTGTGCCTAGTTCAGAACATCAGTGACGGGCGACTGGGTGGCAGTTAACTGAGCAGAGCCACAGCACAACTGAGGCCAGACGCAGTTAGCAAGTGAATGACCAGACTAATAAATTAGCGCACATGACTAACGCCTCTGGGATTCTCAGAAATACCATGCGGAGTTGGAGTTCCTGTCTAAAGGAGTGAGGACTTCTCGTGAAGCCTCATGCTGACTACAAGACAATGAATATTGTTTTCTAGATTTTAGTTTTTATGAAGCCATGCTGCTCCACGTGCTTTCTGATTAGAAGTCTGACTTAAACTATCGGAATAATTCCTAAGCCCATTCACAGAGAGTGATCCACTGATTTCAGCTAACTCCTGGATATTATAAAATCATTTTCCTTTGAATTGCTCTCAAGTATTGCCAGTGAAGTCTGCTAATTTGTATTTTTATCATCATTAATTTGAATGAAGTTGAAGTGGCACTTCATCAAGTTTATGAAAATTGCAGATCATAAATTGTATTTTGTGTTCACTAATCTTCACTAATCTACTTTCTAAAAATTGAATTATACCAGTGATGCTTTATAGATCTTGCTGACAGTTTCCTTCAGAAAATCATTTGACTTCTATATGTAGAAGCATCATATATTGTTCCTATCAACATTAAATTTTCTAAAAAGGATGTGACTTTATTTATAGTTTTAATTAGCACAGTACAAACTGATAAAAGACTGAGGTAACATATTTTGCAACTAGTTATTGTTGATGCACAATGTAGTTTATCCCCAAGAACTGTAGGACATAGTTGCTAGATGAGCAGAAACTTATGTCTTCCAACCTTAGAATTTGTTCCATCAGAGGCATTTAATTCTCTAGTTGTACTTATGTTTCATCAAACTAAAATTTTACAGCAGCAAAAATAGTTGCTGTCATATAGTTAGCACCTAAGTAATTTATAAATATCCTTTCTTTCATCTCATAGTTATCACTGAACTAACAATTATAGTTAGAAGGGTTTTGCTGTCAGTACCTGTTGAATCAATCTGAACACAAATATCTTCACTTTTAATGAGCCAATTAACTGCTTTTCAATGTTAGCTGACAACTCAGGAACATCTTAGAATTGAGTTATTGCTCAATAGTAGCTCTTACACTAGTGGATTCTGCTTTATCACATTGAAATTGCTGACTAAATTCAAACGACAGTTTCAGTAAGCATATGTGCATGACCATGTTTCACAATGATTTCTGCAATTTTGTCAGACTAGACTAATCCATCATCATTTGTTTGCATGCTCTTCTTTTTCCTTTTTTTTTTTTTTCCAGTACTGGTGATTGAACTCAGGACCTTCACACTGAGATACATCTCCAACCCTTACTAATTTTTTCTTTTTAATTTTGAGACAGGGAGGGCCGGGGATCTAGCTCAGCGGCCTAAGCGCCTGCCTGACAAGCGCAAGGTCGTGAGTTCAATCCCTGGTGCTGCAAAAAAAAAAAAAAAAAAAATTTTTGAGACAGGGCCTTGCAAAGTTAGCTGGGTTGGACTCAAACTTGCAATCCTCCTGCCTCAGTCTCTCAGAGTGCTCAAATTACAGCATGTGCACCACCATGCCAAGCTTGTTTCTTCTTAATTAATAGCTGTGTTAAACTGCTTAAAATTCTGTTATAAATTTTTGAAAAAAATTTTTATGATTCCTACTTTATGAGAATGTTTCTATTTCAAAAAAAATCCAAAAATCTTTATAGTTTAATAGGCTCAGCTGGAAAAGAACTATAAAAAGTATGGACTATCTTGAATGGAACTTTAACAAAAGAGTAGGCTGAAAAAAAAAAGTGTAGGCTGATATTCAAGTAAGGTATTTTCAATAGTTCTTTTCTGTACTTGTTATAATGGTGAGTTAGATAACTTTTTTTGGCGGCACCAGGGATCAAACTTGCAACCTTATGCTTGCCAGGCAGGCGCTTAGGCCACTGAGCTAAATCCCCAGTCCTTGTCTTTTTTGAGACAGTCTCGCTATGCCATTCAGAGTGGCCTATGTAAAGCTCACTTTGTAGCCCAGGCTAGTCTCAAACTCACAACGATCCTCCTGTCTCAGCCTCCCGAGTGCTGGGATTACAGGTGTGCGCCACCAGGTCCGGAGAGTTAGATAACTTCTGTAGGATTAAATAATAATGTAAAAACTATTTTTACTTAATTCCCCCAATCCAAAGGCACAGAGGGTTAAACACAATCAACACCTACAGGTAACCAGTGGTAACCAATAGGCACATGAAGTCTAACTCTTACCTTACAACTGCAATTATAGTCTGCCAGTTGCAGTCATCTACGTGCCATGGGTTTACAGCACTGATCTTATTCACCTTTTGCATATTTTCTATGGAGTCAATGCCAGTGTCACTCATGCAACGCCCAACCCAATAAGAGACATAAAAACGTAAAGGAATAATATTTTTCAGACAGGGTTGAGCTTTGGAGAACCGCAAATCATTATCATACTTGAGAGGAGTTTTTCTCCATCCAAGAATTTGTTGTTTTTTTTTCACTTTTGTAGCAATATCACCATCATTCAAAATGCATGTATTTGAAGTACTTGTAGGGAAAAACAGTCATGGCAAGCCCCAAATGGAAAATTATGACATGGATTTCTGGTCTGACACAAGGCCATGATTTATGATATAAAAAATTATAAGCTATCCAAAAAGTGCCTATGTAAAGACAGAGCACATGACTGAGACACCGTGTAGCTAGAGCTACCCATCATGAACTGGCTTCCTTTAGATGCACCTAGGGACCCACTCACAGCAAAGCAGTGGAGACCTCTGACGCACAGCTTTGGGGTCCAGTTGTTCTGGTTCTATGACATGTTGTGTCACCCAGAACAAAGAAAACCAATAGAATGATGGGATGGCCTCAAAAGATGCAGCTAAGTTGCCATCCTGGAGATGATACCCTGCGAGGTTTGTGCTATCTGCCAAGAAAACATTGTGTGGCCTTCTATACTCTTCTTAAATTTTCCTAGTGCTAGGGAACTCAGAGCTTCACACATGTTAGGTAAGTGCTCTACCATTGAATGACGTCCCCAACCACTTCTGTATCCCTAATAGAATACAAGGGTTTGAGAAGCATAGAATGGAAATATTCCTTGGTATTATCACTCCCAGTGATCCATTTAAGAAATGTGTACTTTCCATCCCTGCTTTGAATTCTTGACTCTGGAGGCTGGCTCTGTTATCCAAGGGCGAAATAAAAGACCAACTGCATTTTAAGCTTCTGTTGCCACCCAGTTATTTTGAACCCCATTCACCAAGAGACTAAGAAAGAAAAGGAATCATTATCGTAGTAAGAGTAATTGTCCCTCATCAACAGAAGGAGCTAGGCTACTGCTTTGAGGTGGGGACAGGGAGGGAGAATGTAGAGGGCACTCAACTGATCCACTGGGGCTTCGTTGGGTGTTTCCATGCCCTCTTGTTCCAGGATACCAACCACAGCCACCACACGAGGAGGATAATGAGGATTGGTTATAACCCTAAAATCGATGGTGGCAGCAGGAGCTGTACTTCATTCCGGTAACCTAAGTTGCCATGAAGTGTCCCAGCGAAGCTCCTCGGAAAGCCGCTCCTAGATGCAGCAAACCTGTGAGAAACAAGTTGGCCTGCATGCAGTGGCAGACTACTGGATTCCGTGGTATACTGCTCAGCCTCGTTCAGGGTTGGCACACCAACCTTAGCTACTGAGAATATCAGCTGGCAGCTTTATGTCATTATCTCCCTCTGGACATTGCTCTCGTCCACAGAGAATGGTCTTACCAGATTCTATACCCTCTCTTCGGGGCCCTGAAATCAGTGCCTAACTGATGTGTAGGGAACATGGCACATTTCAATGCAAATGGACAACAGGGTGAGCTCATCCTAGCTCCAGGGCCCTGTTGGATTAACTGAGGTCTCAGTTGCAAATTCACTATGTCCTGGCTTTTCCCTCTGCTCAATTCTGTCTTCCTTTCTGTTTGGAAGCCTATCTCCTTAGAGCTCTTCCCAGCACATCCTCTGTGTATAACTTTGGGTTTCAGAATGTTTCCAGGAATGTCAGTTTTAGACACTATCCTAGAGTATAATAAAAAAAATTTCCAGAGTTAGCAACAAGATGGTCAAAATTATAAACTTTGACCATCCACAATATTATTGCTGGCTCAGGGGAAACAATATTGTTTATTGATTATTCGTGTTTTAGATGTGGTTTACCTGAACTAGTGTAACAAATATTTATAGAACACTAGCAAAACTTTGCAGAAAAGAACCAGTGTTTATTACCGAGTAGCAAGTTGGTTGATTTTTTAGGGAAACATAGGGTGAGAAGGCAGTGATAGAAGGGTAGAAATGATCTATTCTCCTTATTTATTTCATGTTATAATGTTTTTAAAATAGACATTAAAAAATAAAGACATTGGTTATTTATGACTGAAAAAAAACAGTTCCTGGATTAAGTCTCATAAAGAGATTCCCCCTGTACTTGTAGTAGTCTGAAGACAATGTTATCATCAAGAAATTTTGTTATTTTTCTTTACTTTTTAATAAATATTTTTATTGTATACTATTTTACAGAGTATTGGGTTTCAACGTGATATTTTCATACATTCATTTAACATATTTGATCATCTTCTTCCCTCATTATGCTTCTTTACACTTCCCTCTACCTTATTACTTTGCTGTTGTCTAATAGGAGACTCCTTTCTACTTTCATGTCGTCTTTTTATTTTATTTTTTTTAAAGTTCTACACATTAGGGAAAACATGATACTTGTCTTTCTGAGTCTATCTTATATTGCTTTTACTTAGTATGATGATCCCCACTTCCATTCATTTTCCTGCTAATGACAAAATTTTGTTATTTATGACTGAATAATACTCCACTGTTACATACACCGCATTTTATTTATCCATTCATCCACTGATGGGCACCTAGGCTGGTTCCATATCTTGGCTACTGTGAATTGTGTCACAATAAACATGGGTATGAACATAACCACCCTCATATGCTGACTTTATTTCCTTAGAGTATATGTCGGGGAGTGGTATGGTTGAGTTGTATGGTAGTCTCTTTTCAGTTGTTCGAGGAATTTCCATACTAATTTTCATAGTGGCTATAGTAATTTACATTCCACCAGCAGTGTACAAGTGTCCCTCCCCAGTGGAGCTGTGTAATTCAAGACATTCTTTGACTACTTTTTAAGAAAACATCCTCAAAAATGATGCGCTGGAGCCAGAATTTCCAGCACATTACCTAGGAGTACAAAGACACCTCTCATGTACTGATCATAAGACTTGAAGGCCATGTGTTTATGGTCCAAGTACTTCATTCACGAATGAACATCTAGAGGCATAGTGAGGCAAAGACACAACAAAAAATATGTGTTTTGTCTCTGCTCTAGTTCCTGGGACAGAGCTCACTTGTAATTTCCTGAACGCTTAAGGTACTTGCTACATCTTTTGTTCTAATATTTGATCTTTGGCCCCAGTTTCTGATACAAAGCCACTAATCTTTTGGAATTTCCTGGATGATTGGAGCATCTTTGGTTCCAAAAAAAAAATAGTAATAACCCTTGGCAGGTTCCTGGATGGGATCTGGTTGCCAGAAACATCAAGTTATGGTCAGAAACTTAGAACTTTCAGCCCCACCTCTGCCCCTTGCCCTGGGAATGGGAGAGGACCCAGAGACTGAATTAATAATGGATCATCCCTGTGTTGTGAAGCCTATGTAAAATTCCCGAACTACAGAGATCGCAGAGCTTCCTTATTGGTGAGTGTGTCTGTGTCCTGGGAGAGCGGCACCCCACCCCTACCGTGGGGAAATTCCAGAGCTCGCCTTATGTACGTTCACCTGGATGTTCAAACGTATTCATGAAAGTAGCCTTTGTAGCAAATAGGCAACAGTAAATTGTTTTCCTGGCACCCTCGAATCTAGCAAATTATTGAACTGAGAAGGGAGTCCTAGAAAGTCCAGTATGTAGCCAGTCAGACAGAAGCTGTGGAAACCTCTGGGCCTACCTTCGTCCTGTGACTGAAGTGGGAGGCAATCTTGTAAGACTGAGCCCTTTATCTGTGGGATCTGATGCTACTTCCAGGTAGATAGTGTCAGAATTGAATTAAATTGTAGGACAATGAACTGTCCAGAAATTAAGTGTTGTAGGAAACCCCACATGGTTTTGGTCACAGAAATGTTTGGTGTTGAATGTGAGTATAGAGAGAAAAAGTAATTGGTTTTTCCTACACATCTGGAGTTAGAAATGGAGTGTTGAGAGTATAGTAGGAGAAACTCACTAGTTTTTCTCCTGGTATACAGGAGGTTATCTGCATATAATAAAACAGTGTGAACTTTGTCAACCAGTAGTTTCCAAACCAGCACTTCCTCTCTTCCTCCCACATTTCTCCAAGCAGATTATACTGTAATTATGATTGATATTTGTAAAAACACAGGCAGTTCCTGAATCACAATAGCTTAACTCACAAGTTTTGACTTTCCAATGGTGTGAAAGTGCCCCCATGTAGCAGGAACCCTATGTACTTTGAATTTTGATCTTTCACAGGCTAGAGATATGTGCTATAACCCTTTCTCATGAAGCTGAGCAGCAGCAATGAGTCACACCTCCCGGTCAGCCACGTGATCATAAGGGACAACAGCCAACATTATGCAGTGTACCATGGTGGTCAGGGTGATATTCAGCAGGTTAGGTGTATTGAATGCATTTACAACATAAGATGTTTTCAACTTACAGTTTGTTTATCAGGACATGGTTTCATTGCAAGTTGAAGAACATCTTTAATCCTTTGGCAATGAAAATGTAAAAGGAAAATTAAATTATGTTGTGTACAGCATCACAGTATTGAATTTTACCTTAGAGTCCTCTAATTCCATGAGAATTGACACATATTTACAGTGTTTTTAGAAACACCTTGAACCAGTAGTTTCCATCTTCTTGAATTGCTGTTTGGGTTGTCCTTTCCCTACCTCTACTAGCAACTGTCCTTGTCAGTATTTCACAAAAAAATTACAGGCATTTGGATAAGAATAGACTTGACTTCCTGTATCCTCTTTGACAAATTTACCTACATCTGCTTCCATTCTTATCTCTTTCTCTCCCCTGATTGTGTTTGGATTTTATTACTTTCCCTTTCTTTGGGGATCTGGGGCTATTTTCCTTCTTGCTTGTATCCTCAAGCTTCAGCCTAATTCTTTCCTGCTTAGTGTTCAGATAGGCACTGGTGACTCCTATGTTAAACACAGACCTTCAGTGGTACAGAACCCTCCACTGGTCATTTGCTACTGCTCTTTCCTCACAGCCAAGTAATTTTCTAAGAGTAATCTATACTCATCACCTCTACTTTCCCACACTCTGACAACTGCTTGTTCTCACTGTCTTCTCTCCCACTGCTTTAAGAAACTGCCTTTACCTAGCTTTTAAAACGTTCCACCCAACAGATACTTAGAGTTCTTCTCTCACTCTCCAGCTCTGCAGAATTAGACACTATTAATTTCATCCTCCTCGAAACCTCTCCCTTAATTTCTAGGATGCCACCTTTGGTTGGTTTTCCATCTGCCTCTTGAGTTGCTTCTTCTTTATTTTCTCCCCAGTTTGGGTTACAGTTTTGTTTTCAGCATCTTCTCTTCTCACTTTTTCCCTTGACATTTGTTATGAAAAAGTTTGAATCAAAAAAAGTTGGAAGATTTGTGCAGTGAGCATCTATGCATTTGCTTCTTTCTAATTTTACCTTCTTAATCCCATAAACATTCCTGTCTCCTACACTTAGTTTGGATCATTTCTGAGCCCAGACCTATCTACTCCAAATAGGCTTTTCTACTTTGATGGCCCAGAGAAATCTCAACTCAACACGGTGAAATTAAATTTGTCATTATAGATTCACCTTTTATTTTTCTCTATCTTAGTAATCTGTCACCAAGCCATGTCAGTTTTACTTCTTTCTGTTTCTTGCTTTTGTGATTCTTGGGGTTGAACCCAGTAGCACTTTGCCACTATGATATATTGTGAGACCTTTGCTTAAATTTTTACTTTGACGTAGGGTCTCACTAAGTTGCTCAAACTGTTCTTAAACTTGCAATCTTTCTGCTTCTGCTTGGGATTAAGGTATATGGCACCACACCTGGCTTCAATTCTTCTGAATATCTCTTCACTCAGTCCAAATTCAGACCCTGAGCGTTTCATATCTCAGCTGCATTTTTTGCAACCAGATTTGCTTACCTCCCATTCCTTTACCACACATCTCCTGGAGCACCATTTGTAAATGAAAGTGTGGTCCTTTCAATTCCTTGTGTAATATTTTTCAGAAATTCTGGTTGAAGATTTTAACTGCTTAGTACAGTGCCTCATGCCTGTTTGTTAGTCTCATCTTTCACCATCTTGCCTCTTAAACTTCATGAACCAGGCTCTATTAATGGGATTTAAAGTTCCTGGAAAATACCTCTGAGTTCGCACCATGTTAGTGCTTCTTGCTGAATGTTTTCCCTGACTTTTCCACCGATATTCCTCTTAGCTTCCAATAACTTTTCCAAGTTGCCCTTCAAAATACAATTTAGGTACTACTTCCTTAGAGAAGTCTTCCCTAGCCTTCTGTTCCTATGTTCCACTACCCCTGAGTCTGGGTAAGCTGCCCCTTATAGGGCATCTTCTCAAAGCACCTCATGTTGTTCTTTAATTAATTAATTAATTTAATAAATACTTGAAACCCTACATATGCCCAGCACTGGGTTAAGTGATGGTAATACAACAATGAATAAAACAGAGCTCCTGCTATCAAGAAATTTATATATACTATATTGAAAATCAGACAGTAAAAGGAAGAATTATAATAAAATGCAGTTAACTCATGAAAGAAGTATGCAGAAAGTGTTCTGGGGTTACTTAGAAAAGATACAAGTTCAGACTTAAAGAACAAGGAATGACTGCTTGGAGGAAGATTTGTCTAAGATATAAAAGGAAGAACAGGATTAAGCTGGGAACAGGGAATAAGTGAGGGAGAGACTGGCTGGGGAAGAGGAAGGAGGGAAGGAATGTGGTTCAGGCTGCTGGGTGGTGAGACCCTGGGTAGTGAGACCCTGGGTCATTCACAATAGGGAATGTTCTCAGTGCTTGTCCCAGTACCTGGTACATGATAGGCATTCATGAATATTTATTATGAAGAAATAAATGAATGAGCAAATGACCCAGGCTGAAGAAGAAGGGGCCCAATTAGAAGGGCTACATAAGAAAAGGAGTCTGGACTTCATCTTGAGGACTCTACATTTGTACTTCATGGGAGAAACAGGAAGAGAGGTAGACATGATAAAATTTGTACTTTATAAAGATCATTCTGGGTAAAATGAATTGGAAGAGGAGTAAGAGATAGACTGGTGTCAGAAATGGAGGTGGCCTGAAAGAGGACCCGGATGGAGGACAGCATGCTGTGTCAAGAGATGAAGAAGGCAGAGGTCAAAGGACTTGGTAATTAGCTGTCAGAATGACAGCAGAAAGGAGTCCAGGATGACAGCCACACTTCTGACCTGCCCAATGGTTGGCAGCCATGCAGGCAGTTGAAGTGGTTCCTAGGGGTGGGAGTAGGCGGTGAGGGACATGAGAAGTGCAGTGTGGAACTTCTGGTGTGCACTTGTGGTTTACAGTCCTTACAGATCCATTTCCATGCTCTGTGTGTGTCACCGGAAGCTGACTTTCTCGTCTTGAATTGGGTAATATGAGGCTCTGGCATGGGATTAGAGGATGAGAGGAGGAAAAAAGTCAGATCTCACTCAGGCAGTGTCTGTAGCAGCAGCTGTCTCTCCTCCAAAGCCCCAGCTCCCTCGAGACAGATTGGATCCAGCATTCTCCAGCAATGTGCTCTAGTGACACGACGGTCTTCCTCAGTCCCTGCATTGGTGGTAGCTTCTTGCTGTAGGACTAGAGTTTCTATCATAGCACTTCCTTCCCTAGAGGGGAACTGGGGATATATTTTTATAATACTGCTGAGCTCAATTAACCTTAGGAGTGCCCAATCCAAATCACTGAATTGTCATTAGCATATTTTATTACCTTTGAAATTGTCACAGGGCAAAGCAGTGGATAGCAATGAAGTGCCCTACTTGTTAAGTCATCTATGAAATAGATAAGAATAATTTAAATCATTGCTGCTGTGTATATAACTGTGTACATGAAGGACACTGCCAAGGAAATAGAGGCAGCAGTTTGTTTAAACGGGTTAAACATTGTCCTGACTCCCCTAATCTTAGATACACAATGAATTTCCCTGGTAATGATCTGCAGAGGCAGCCTCAGCCAGGGCATATTACCAACTCCAAGCTGTGGCCGAGTCAGCTGGGCGCTATAAACAGGGCATTGTGAAGTAGACCTTGGCCTTGGCCCGTAGGAGAGTCAGGTCTGACCCTACAAGTGATGGATAATGTGCTCTGCTTCTGTCAGCAAAGAGCGGGGCTAACCCGAGATCAGGGCTGTGCGTACCTTGGATGCTGCAAAATCTGTGGTGGGAAGGAAAGCAAGGAGGCCAGCAACAGCATCAGTCTGTCTTCTGTGTTCTTGTAGCTAAGAACCCTCAGACACATTTCCTTCAGCTTCCTGCACCAAAACATCGAAGCAACTGTGTTATGTCTCTGTGGTAGCAGCTTGCCTGGCACAAATGAGCAAGGCCCCGGGTTCAATCCTCAACACTGTGAGAGGAAAAACAAAACAAACAAACAAACAACAACAAAAAAAACAAGCAATAATGAGAACATAGGGAAAGTGGGCCCTTGTAACTTTCTTTGGGTACCAGTGACAAATCTTATAGTTTAGAAATATTTCAATTTCACAACACATACATACATAGATTTGTCATAACCAATACAGATAAGAAAAACATAAACACAAATTAAAATAATTGCTAATCCTGCTATGTAGAGATAATGTCTTGTAATAATTTGGAATAAACTTTTCTCTTTTTTTGCGGCACTGAAGATTGAACTCACAACCTTGCGCTTGCCAGGCAGGCACTTAGGCCACTGAGCTAGATCCCTAGCCCTTGGAATAAACTTTTCTAAAATAATTAAAATGCAAACATGAACTCTTACAAGTGTTTTTCTATCAAACATACTGCTTGGTAAGTGCTTTTTCCAGGTAAAAATATGTCACACAGCCTTCCGTGGCAATAAACAGATGTATGTATGGTCATGTGGATTCCATTTTGTGAATTCGCCGTAATTTATTTAACCAATCCCTCACTGAGAAACATTTGGATCAGCTCCAATTTTTATTATTGCATATGTACAATGAAATATTAGCAACAGACTTCTAAGGCAAACCTTTGAGCACTTGTAATAAGATATTTGGGGGCAGATCATAGGAAAAACAAAATACTGATAGGAAAGAGCCCAAGGGAGGAAAATATTTTCAGAATCGGTATTGTTCTTGGTACATAAAATATATCAGTTAATGGAGGTTAGGGAGGGATAGTGCTCCATGGGAGAAAGTAAGAGAGGGTGAAATGAAAGGCATTGAGAGAGACAGACAGAAAGTCAGACAACAGGTTTAGAAGCTGACAAAAGCAGGAAAAAAAAATAAGATCAGAGCAAATAAAAAGAATCAAATAGCCAAAGCCACTCTAAATGATCTTAAAAACTACTTTTGTGATAATTGCTAAAAAGGACAATAGCATATTATACTATTAAATGCATGAAAAAGGGATTCTTTTGTGAAATAAGTTGCCCAAAACCTGAGAGAGGGTTTTTTCGGTGGTTAGGGTGGATTGAGAAGTAACTTTAAAACTCTGAAACTATATAAATATGAAACTTTATGGTATTTCACTTAGTGCACCCATTTGCATATCATGTGTTGAACATTGTCATTTCAGAAAGCTTAGAAAAAATTTAACTGATACTTTTGGAGGGGTTGAGACAGGGTCTTGATCTATATTCTAGGCTGGCCTTGAACTCACTACGCAGTCCAGGATCCAGGCTGGCCTCGAACTTGAGTGATCCTCCTTATCTCAACTTTCCAAGTGCTGAGGTTACAGGCATGCATCATCCCCAGATTCTGATAATTTTAATTGTCTGTTCTCTTACGGCAATTGAACTATTTGACATCCTTGCTTTTCTTCGTAGCCTCAGATCAAATGAAAGAGGAAGGAGTTAGCTTCCCTTTGCCTTTCCTATTCTGCCTGCTTCCTATTTCAGAAAAGTTAAAGTGTCAACACCCACTTTCTCTTGCATATCACTCTTCCCTACATTTGGGGGTTGGGCGGAGTGTGCAATTGTGAGGGTTGGAGGATGGCCTCTGCTACAAAATTTCTTATGTAGGTTTCCTACATACATTAGTGAGGAACAATAAAAATTACTTGGGCAATGAATACAACTTATGTACACGTTACAATCCAGATCAAAAGCCATCAACCCACAAAGAGAAGAACAATCCTGACTCATCTCAGGGGATACTGTGAGGTGAAAATGAAATTGCTGATGTGAAAGTGTTTGGTCAACTGTAAAGTTCTGTTTAAATTCAAGATCTTAATCACTGGAACTTACACTCTGGCATCTGTAGAAACTATTCCAAGAAAGAAATGTTTTGGAGGTGGGCGGCGGGGGGGTGGGGTATGATTCTTGTCTTACCCTTCGTTCTCTTCCAGTACGCTCTTTTGCATTGACAGAAAAATTAGGAAAATGCCTTTGCTCTGTCAAATTTATAAGAAGTGTTCAGATTTTCCTTCTTTTAGCTGAAAACAAACCAAACAAAAACAAGAAGCCAGATAATCAAGACCTACCCAGGACTGGCTCATACCAACCTCATCTGGTGTGGAACTTGGTCCTGTGTCACTGACACTTATACACAGAGGGCAGAAATGGCAAGGTGTCCCTGCTTCTCTATGCTCCTAAGGGCACTTTAATTAAAGCACTAACGTTACATGCCTGACAAGTTTAGCGTGCCTCAGCAAGGTGAGTCATAACACCTTCCACCTCAGGAGCACAGAGCTTGTCCAGTTACCATGTGACCTGGGAGAGGGAGTGGCAAACTAGACTAGTTTACCAGAATTGCATGTTCCAGCTGGTCCGTTATGGAGCAGAGCAAGAAAGGCACAGGTCACTGGGGTCCACTGCATGTCATAGCTCTCACATGTCGCTGCATATCTAGTTGAGCATGTGCCAACCACCCCTAGAGAGGGTGCTGGGGCAAACGTCCTCAAAGAGTCTGATTCGTGCCTTCCATTCGGACAGAACAATTATTCTGTTCAGATTCATGGTCTTGGGCCGGGGGTTTGGCTCAGTGGCCTAAGCACCTGCCTAGCAAGCACAAGGTCGTGAGTTCAGTTCCTGGTGCCGAAAAAAAAAAAAAAAAAAAGAAAAAAAAGAAAAAAGAAAATGGGGTATACATTCATGGCCTTTCTTCCTTGTACTGATGCCTTGGGTGTTGATGCCTTGCACATTGAAAAAATCTCTAACCCTTGCCATTACTAAGTATACTCTTCCTCTCCATGTTTTTGGTCTAATATCTACATGTAATTTAGAACTTTCCAAGCATTTTTGTTCCATCTGAAACCATAAGCACTTTTTGTAATTTGCTTTCTTTGTCATTCTGAAATCTTTTATGCGTATGTTCAGACATCCTGTTTTGTTTAGTATGAGCAGTGCCAAATTTTACTGTAAGTACATTGTACTTCTTCATTCTTCCAGGAAAAGAGAACAAAATACAAAAAGAAAAAAAAAAAGAACTTTTCAGCTATGCTAGTGTCTGCTCCAGAGGATGTTGCTAAAATATTTTAACACAGTTATAGGGAATTCCACAATCTTTTCTTGTCTTTTGATTATATGTGTTTGTAGCACTGCTGCAAGAAGGACAATGTAGAGCCCATTAGTGCATCCTCACTCACTTTGAAAAGTTTAAAATTGGCCAATTCCAATAGTGGGAGGGTTTAAGAAAATCTGTAACAGCTATATGGTCGACTATACTTTCATGACTCAGCTTTGTGTTTCAGAGATGTTATACAGTCAAATTTTAAAAACAACATCGGCGAGTGCCCTGGAAATTCTGGTCAGTACAGTTATTGTTGATTTCGTGTGGGGCCTCATAATGTTCATAATACTAGAACTGCTTATTTTTAAATTTAGCTTTATATGTGGAAAGCATCCAGTTTGCAAAAATATTTTTTCTTTTTCCTTTCAGAGCTTTTGTATGCAGCTCAAAAATCACTAATATGTGTTCCTTTGGGCTTTAGGTACTCTCTGCCCCTGAAATCTACACTCATATTTCTACTCTTTTAAAAAGCAAATTTCATGAATGTTTTTCCATGTCCTCTGCACAAATTCACTCCCCCACACAGCAGCAA